>JARSSU010029762.1:0-56974 GCA_029619165.1 Eurosta solidaginis
AATACAAATTTGGTGTCAAAACCGCCTTTGTAGTGTTGTTCTCAAGCTGTTAGCCACCAGGAATAACATCCGCAAATTTTACCAAAAAATTCGGCTACAAATGGAAGGTTTTAAGTCCGTGGCAAAGTTAAAATATCGATGTTCAGAGAGTACTTAGATTATGGAAGGAACAATTCTCTGTTCTCCTAAATGGAGACAGCGATGTACTGCACAGGAATAATGAACTGGACCCCGCAATTGATGATGGTGGAATTAATGGTCAGCCTTTTTTATATCGCATATAAGGTCCTGTCAAGTGTTTCGTGCGAAAGATTAAAGCGCACCGTGAATAGGCCGATTGGACCTTATCAGTGCGGCCTCAGACCTGGTAAATCTACCTTCCACCAATGCGCCAAATCTTGAAAAAGAAACCGTGAAAAAAAATTGGCAGACATCACCTCTTCGTTGATAGCACGAAAAGGAGCTGCCTATAGGCCACTATGTCTCAATTTGGTTTCCATGCGAAACTTATACGGCTGTGCAAAATGGCGTTAAGCAACACCATCAGCTTAATAAGAATTGGAAAGGACCTCTCCGAGCCGATCAAATTAAACGAGGTTTAAGACAGGTTGACCCCCTATCGTGCGATTTCTTTAATTTGATGCTGTAGAAAATTATAGCAGCTGCAGAACTTAAGCGCTCTGGAACAATATTTCATAAAAGCGTACAATTATTGGCATATGCTGCTGACATTGATATCATCGGCCTGAACACCCGCGGCGTAAGTTCTGCTTACTTCGAACTGGAAAAAAAACGGAAATGATGGGTTTGATGGTGAATGAGGACAAAACGAAGTATCTGCTGTCATCGAGCAAAGAGTCAGCGCATTTGCGCCTTAGCCACTGTTGGCAGCCATAATTTCGAAATAGCAGAGAATTTAGGTTGAACCGACCAATAAAGACCTCAAATAGACTGTATGTGTCCATAGTGTTATCAGAATTTGTTTGGCGACCAACCGGAAGCACCCCAATCAAGTGTCAGGACTTATGTTATAGAAAAACTCCATCTTCTTGGTAAATACTAGAAGTTTTCTAAGATCTAGCTTAATTGCTGCCTCGAGATCTGGCAACTCTACCGCCCGCGGAGGCTTGACCTGGCGAGAGTGAGCGGACATGAACTCAGAACATGCTCAACCGTCTCTTACTGTCGCATGCACACCTTCTGACGAAGGCAGTGTCCACTTAGTATGTCCATCGAAACCTGCAGTCCTCCTCCTCAGAGATATATGCCACTTTGTGGTCTATTATCGTAGACTTTGCACATGATCTTAAAAATTTTGCAGCCATGCACTTTTGTCCACGTCTTTTCTGCTTCATGGATAATATGCAACTCCTGTCTCCTTTTGATTTCTCCTAAACGGATTGAATGGCACGTCTATAGTTGTTTCAGCGAGTGCTCCATCCTCCTTTGCCAACTCATCGGCCTTTTCGTCACCTTCTATCCATTTATGACCGGGAACCCAGTATAAATGTATGGTCCGACAAGAGCGAAGTTTTTTCAATGATTCTTTGCATTCCAGAACACTTCTTGATGAACTACTGTGTGAGATTATTACCTTAATCGCCGGCTGACCATCAATATATATATTGGAGTGACTGCAGCTTAAGCACGTTTCCTCCTGAATTTATGCTTCTCTCTTCACGGCTATAATTTTCGCCTTAAAGATGGAGCACTAATCTGATATCCTGTAGGATGTACTTATTTCTGGATCGACACAGTAAACAGCAGACCCGACCCCTTCCATTAATTTGAAACCATCCGTATACATCTGTATAGTATGTTATGCCATTTATGCACCCTGGCACCAACCCTTCGACTCAATTGTGGCCCCATGATCTCTTTCAAGACTTTGGTACGGGATCATATAATGCATTTGCCCCATATTAGATGGCACATACTGCTATGCTCTTTAGGCCTGCACTCCCCGAGGTCTTTTTGCAGTGGCAAACGCGATGTTTTGGCCACTAGGCCAATTGAAAGCAATGTTGCTGTCGTGGTAGTTTTTAGGGCTCAAGATATATGTACTTTTTTGTGTGGCTGTCCACCAAACAAAAACCGTATAGTAAAGTATGGGTTAGACAATTGCCGCAAATAGCCAATGAGAGAGTTTGGGTGATAGGCATGCTCTTGCATACATACAGTGCCTCGGAGGCTTTCTTTGCTCTCTCTTCCAATGGGGTTTCCACCGACAACTTACTATCTAGTATAACTCCTAGATACTTTGTGCTATATTTTTCTTGTGGGGTTACTCATCCAAGCTTAGGCTTTTATACCTATTAAGGACATCATATTTCCAAGTAAGTAATACTTGATCGGGTTTTACCGCGATGGCGGTTAAACCGACTTCTGATGCCAAGGCATGTACATTCCGAAGTGCCTGATCCATCCGAGCGCTGATTGTTGTGAGGCAGCTGCCGCTTATGGTGACTGTACGTCATATACATATGCCGTAAGTTTGATTGCAATTAGTTTATAACCAGCCTCCACAGCATTGGTGATAGCACCCCACCCTACAGCTTACATATTTTGTTGCCTGTCATAGGCCCCATTGCGATGTGATCATTCTGCAGCTTAACATGGTCCCGATCGATCCACTTTGTTAAAGCTGGATGAACTTCAATCGAGTTGAGACTGTATATGATTGCTCCTTTCGAGACATTATTGAAAGCCTCGTAATGTACAGAAAACTATGGCATATTCCTGGTGCTTCAGGGCTTTCTCGCTATTCATGACCATCCTGTGCAATGCAATATCGACTGACTTGCCTTTAGTGTAATTATGGCGTGCTGAAGAGAATTTTATATACACAGCTATTAATCTCTCAAGGGTTTTGAGCAGAAAATATGTCAAACTAATAGACATTTAGTATTTCGGGTGCAGAAGACTGGCTTTTCCCGCTTTCGGTATGAGAACTACTCGAGAACTCGGGACGTGGTTCAGTTTTATTGAACCCTCAAAGATTATACTTATCGGTTCCACCGGCCATCTGCAGAATAGCAGGGTATATCTCATCTGGAACCGGCGATTTAAACTTGGTACCTCCTGGTACCTTTCGCTCAGTATTAGGATTGGAGATGTTGTTACATAACTGTTTGGCATCTTCTCCTGATGGGAAGTGTGGGTTAAGTAGTGCCTTCTTCACTACAATGTGAAATTTACCCGTCGTCCTATATCTATCCTATTTGATATTTCAGTCAACTTTAAAAAGCAAGCTCCTTTTTTAATTTTTTTTACAAATTGGTGGGACGGGACCTACTTGTTTTATGTCAATTCCGAGCGGCATCTGCGTGGCAGATGAATTTTCACTGAGAAGCTTTTCATGGCAGAAATACACTCGGAGTGTTTGCCAAATCATTGCCGAGGGCGATTCCGCTTGGAAAGACTTTTTTCTAAATTTTCGATGTTACTTTTCCCGGGGCTTTAACCCCGGTGTGGTAGGCGGAACACAGTACCACTACACTATGGCGGCACCAAAAAATCGGTTAACAGAAGACAGAAACTTGGTTATTCGATATTCGGAATTTATTTTCAACCGGTTTGATTAACCGAGTCAATCACCCTAGTAGCCATCAATGTATATATGCACCAGCGGACCCAACAGTCTTTGTTTTGTAGTTTTCAAAACTTTCCACACCCACATACACTCTCTGTTGTTTACGCGTGAATGTTATTCGGTAATTAAGTTATATAAATATTTTTTTTCTTTTCCTAAACTCTAATTGTGTTTGAACGTACTTAAAATTATAAAAGAATCTCCATGTGCTGAAAGACCTTGGAAAAGTTGACATAGTCATAATGCATTTAGTCATAACCATATTTTTACTTATCCATATCAATTGGCATCAGTTATAGGTGCCTTAACCTAAAAATCGTGAAATTTTCATAAAAATGAAGAAAACACAAACAATTTCAAGCATAGATATTTTCACAAATAATAAGTCTCATGATTCAATCAGAAGAGGTTTGCTCGACAGACGAATTTTTTGACAATTGCAGCCATTTTGCTCCCAAATAGAATTGACATCCGTTAACTGTGTTGTTTCTTTGCAATTTTTCGAAAAATATTAGTGGTAGAAAAAGGAAGCAATCAGTTTACAAATTCCCGATAAGTACTGAACTGCATAATTCCTTAGAACATTTATTTTAATTTTATGATGAATTTATTAACTATGCCATGATCTATTAGTGTGGCTGAACATAGTTAATTTTTTGAAAATTACGGACATCAAGGAATCGTGCACTTTCGTACCTATGAACAGACGAAACCTAAACCACTTCAAAATTCATCGTTCAACGTCAAAAACTCGACTAGTAAATCGATTTACGTAAAAATGTAATTAGTAAATATCGGAGATGCCATAATGAAATGTACTGTTGTTGTTGTTGTTGTAGCAATGCTCGCCCCACCTAAGAGCCGCGACCGATCACAAATTGTCATCAATATCCCCTAACGGGAGTCCAAGGAAACTTGCCGTTTCAACAGGGGTGAACCATAAGGAAAGGGGTGTTAGAGGCGTAGGTTCCACATTACAATTAAAGAGATGGTTGGTATGTCGGGGTTGATTCTGGATAGGTAAGAGTTTAACCTGTTACAGTATCCAGAACGAAGTTGAGCAAGAGTGACACGCGTTTCCCTGGGGAGTATGCGTTCCTCTTCCGCGAGTTTTGGATAATTTTCTTTAAGTACTGGATTCACCGGGCAATTCCCGGCATAAAGGTCCGACGCCTGTTTATGGAGTTCACCAAGGACCTGCTTGTGTTTTTTCACTTCATACGGCTGGGTTCTCAGGTGCCGTATTTCCTCAAAATGCTTACGGACAGACCATGTCGGCTGCCTTTTCAATATAGTCCTATCTCAAAATATTTTTCAAAAACTTCCCATTTCATGATTTGTCACAAAAATGCGCCCTATATTAGAATTAGATTGAAGAACGCCTCAGAATGCTTTTCATTAACTCCCTCTTATGTCATAATGCATTGAACTTATGCTCATATAGGGGGTTTTTGAAACAAATTGTGATAGTGTATTTTTGAATAAAATTCTAAACCAACATAGCTCTTTATAAATTCATGAAATATTTAGTAGAAAATGAATTATTTCCTCCAAAACCTGTTGGCATTTACAAATTTATTATCACTACTAATATACTACTAAATGTACTTTTCTACTACAATTTTCGCTAAAGGGGATTGAATTATTCCCCGTTTTCCTTACTTCGTAAAAGCAACCCGTCCAGATTTTCAATTTGGGAGTGTCAAATCACTGCCGTCATTGAAGAACAAACCTCTAGTAATTGAATCATGAATAAGTCTCTTAGTCAAAACGTATTACAAAAACTTAATAAATTCACCAACTCAAATATTTTTAGGTTATGAATACGGCAAAAAACCAAAAACCAATTGGTTGGCTACGGCATGTTTATGGTTATGGCTAAGGCGTTATGGTATGGTATGGCACCAATGACCAATTACATTGATTTCCATAAGATTGGTTGGATCAGCTGTTTTTGTATTGTCTTTGTATTTTGTTTTTTCATTAACGCCCATATGCCGCACTATGGGGTAGATAAAATAAAAAAAATTCAAACTCAAATTTCTCAGCAAAGATAAAAGCAAGAGTAATCAAACAAAAAATAAAATAAATCGAATATTGTAAAAAATTTTAAATTTAATTATTGAAAAACGGTTTTGAAAAATATAAAATTTCATTTTTGTACACTATTTTTATTATAAAATAAAAACTAAATATTTCTTTTTCTTAAAAATCAAACCTTTTACATTTTTTGTGAAGCTGAACTCCAAAATACTTTCTATGTATAACTGTATGTACTGTTTTTTAACAAAAATGTTCCCATGTGATACTAAAGAAGTTTAAGTTATTAGTCTGCGCGGTATAATTTATTTCACCCAATTTATATTCCATTTCAATTATCTATTAATTTCAAAGAGTATTCAAAAACTTTCGCAAAGTCCATACAGATTCCAATATGAAAAAGGGCGACAACGATTAAAATTTTCAAAAATTAATATTGAACAAGTCAGAAAGTCTATTATTTCCGGCGAAACCTTTAAATTTGGCTTGGTCAGTGATAGCAGATGAGGAAGTGCGGGTTGGAGGATGAAACGATCGGCCACGTTTTGTGCTCGTGCCCTGCGCTTGCCAAGCTAAGACTCCAGCTATTAGGAGTGATACAGCTGTCAGATCCAGAAGCAGCAAGTGGCATAGGCCCTAGAAAGATTTTAGTATTTCCCAAGAGGACGGAGTTATTTTATAACAAAGGTCCTGGTTTAGGTAGGCGTTTTCAGTTTGATCGTTAAATAAACTTCTACACTACGGACTCATTCAATCTACGTGAAGTCCTCATGGACCGTCCAGTTCAACCTAACCTAACGGCTTTTGATTTACGGCTTGTTGAACTTCCAAATTTTCTTATTCTAAAATGTGGTGGTGCCACGCCCATACTTCAAAATTGTTTGGAATTTATGTTTTGCGTCATAAAACCATTCCACCTACCATTTCATTAATTCATCATTTTTCATCGGGTTTATTATCCCTGTGCGGTACATCGCTGCCTTCATTTAAGAAAGCGAGAAGTGCTCCCTCTATAATCTAAGTACTCTCTGGACATCGGTTGCAAGGTCGCCATTTTCGTTCCTTCAGTAGTTTGGCCGGACTTAAAACCTTCAGTTTGTCTCCGAATTGTTCGGTAAAATCTCACGACTTTCTGCCTCTGCTTTTTTCTTGTTGAAAAGGCGTCCCACTTCCTTTCTCAACTTGCGGTAGTGTTCACACACGCTTTTCTTTTTGCGCTCGCTTTTAATGTAGTACTGTAGGCAGCGTCCTTTCTTTCCAGTTGTTTTTCCGTGGTCGCCGGTAACCACTTTTTTCCTCCGCGGCGGTACGTAGACCTTTAGAGATATGCTCTCACTGCTCCTGCATTCCGTCGGGTTGACTTGTGCTTTCAGCGAACAGGTGTGAGGGCGAGTTGCGAAATCATTGGCAGTCTATTGTGACTGCAGCTTTTCGACGTCTATCTTTCCATGTGTTTTTTGTTCCTTGGTTTTAGCCACGCAGAGACGGGTGCATATTTTCGCTGCGATGAGATAATTATCCGAGTCGATGTTACGTCCTCGGATGGTGTGCACATCTAAAATACTGGAGGCGAGCCGTCCGTCTATCACAACGTGGCCGATAAGATTTCGTGTATTTTGTGATCGAGGGACAGCCATGTAGCTAAATATATATTTCTATGCATGAACCTCGTGCTGGATATGAACATGTTTCTAGAACCGGCAATGTTAATCAGCCTCAGCCCGTTAGCAGAAGTTTCATTGTGTAGGCTGAACTTTCCGACTTTGCGGCCAAAAACAACTTCTTTGCCCACCTCGGCGTTAAAGTCCCTAAGCACGACATATATATCATAGAGGGGGCAGCGCTCTAAAGGTTGAAAGAAGACGTATCTCACCTCATCGTGTTTATCACCTGTCGGTGCATGAGCGCAGATGAATAATATATTGAGAAATAGTGCTTTTATTCGGATAGCGGCGAGATGTTCGTCCACAGGCGTGAACGCCAGTACTTAGCGACAATGTCTGTCTCCCAGCACCGACACCAAAACTGCTGTTATATGTATGGTCACTCCATAGATGACACAATTTTTATTCTTCTTCCTTCCTTGCTTCATCCAACGCATTTCTTAGATGGCGGTGATTACGGATTTTGTTTTGACGAGGACATACAACAGCCGGGCATCTGCATCAATCCCATTTAGGGAACGGACATTCCAGGTGCATGCCTTTAAATCATAGTCTTTTAAACGTTTGCCATGGACGTCATCAGTTAAGGGTTTTTTCTTATCCGAGGATTTGTTGAGTTTTTCATTGGAGTGTGGTTTGACGTGGCGTGAAAAAAGCCCAGCGCACAACCCGCTTAGCAGGAATGAAAACACTATTTGCACGCGTATATTGCGAGCCGCTTTATCCTAGACAGACGCCGCTTGCAGCCGGAGCTTGTAGATAGATGTTGCCGATGAAAACCCCCAATCTAGCCCTTAAACCGAGTATGCCAGAGCGGCCTAACCAGGTTGTCACCTTCTCAGCTTAGCTTACCATTAAACGGATGTTTAGTTGTTATACAGAGCTGCTTGAACCGCATGGAAAATAATCGCTCTGGCCATTCACAGTGAATGGCGGTCAAAAGCTTTCCCCACTTGAGTGGACTTCTACACATAGCCCCACCTTCCATAAAATTACAGCAACCATATGCCAACCTCAACTACAAATATCTGCGGACATAGTTAAAATTTTTCTTTTTCGCCTTGTCGTTTGGCACATCTCCCGATATTTTTGGAAGCGTTTTGGTCTGCTATAGACTTTTACCAAATCTAACATAAAATCAGAAAAATGAAAATAAATTGTTTGCCTGCTTTTTCTAATACAACAACACGGTTAATGGATGCCAATTCGATTTGGGAGTAAGATGGCTGAAATTGTCAAAAATTTTGTCAGACGAGCAAGTCACTTGTGATTGAAGCATGTTTTAAGTATTGAACTGAAATTCGTCTATGCTAGGCGAGTAGCAATTGTTGTCTATATATATAAAAGAAAGTCGTGTTAGTTACACTACGCATAACTCAAGAACGGATGAACCGATTTGACTGAAAATTGGTGGAGAGGTAGCTTAGAACCAGGGAACGGATATAGGATACTTTTCATCCCGTTCTGGCTAGGGTCTTGAGATCAAAACGTGGACCTGGGTAATCCTGTGATGTGTTTGTACAATATGGGTATGAAATGGAAGCTGTTTATGAGTACTTTGACACTGGGTATTTTTCGTACCCCTGGGTGACTAGGGTTTCGAGATATAGGCCAAAACGTGGACGCGGGCACCCCTAGAATGTGTTTATACAGTATGGATATCAAATGAAAGCTGTTGATGAGTGCTTTAGTACAGGGTAGTTTTCATACCTATTGGTGACCAGGGTCTTAAGATATAGGCCAAAATGTGGACCCGGATACCCCTACAATGTGTGTGTAATATGGATATCAAATGAAAGCTGTTGATAAGTGCTTTAGTAGAGAGTAATTTTCATATCCCTTGGTGACTAGGGCTCGAGATATAGGCCAAAACGTGGACCCGGATACCCCTACAATATGTGTGTAATATAAATATCAAATGAAAGCTGAAGTAGACTGAGAAAGAGATAGAGTGAGACGAAATAGAGATAGATGAATCGAAAAAGCCGGAGGGAGGAGTGAATAAAAGGATTAAGAAAAATATAGGTGTGGGGAGGCAGAGTTAGACGGAAAACGCTTATCGAGATATATGCAGATAGACCAAATTTAGGGTAGAACAACGTCTACCGGTTCTGCTAGTTTTCATATACCTTACAAGCTTGAAACATTTCTGAAAAATTTTAAAAGTTTCCATAAAAAACTTTTTTCATAGCTTTCTATATTTGTATAATAGCAATGCTTTTCGCTTCCATTCTGTCGTCGACTTTAGGAAACCAGGAAGTGAAATCTTTTTATTTCAATAGAAAATTAAGAAAGCAAACATAAAAGAGGTTGTGAATACAGTCTTAAAATAAAATGTTTTTGTTTATGTGACCACGTAAGTGTTCGATTATTGGAATGTCTTACAAAACACCTTTTCAATCATTAGAAAAAGGTCAATTACAAAACATCAGTTTTTATACCCAGCTATACTTGTACACAGGGTATTATAACTTTGATTGGATAATGGTTGGTTGCACATGAATAAAGGAATCGAGATAGATATAGACGTCTATATATCAAAATCATCAATATCGAAAAAAATCGATTAAGCCATGTCCGTCCGTCCGTCCCTTTTGTCCATCCGTTAACACGATAACTTAAGAAAATATTGAGATATCTTCACCAAATTCGGTATACGGGCTTATCTGGACCAAAAAACTGGACCATAACTAACTATTGAAAATGAGCGATATCGGAAAATTTCAAAAAATGAAATATGTAATTTTAAAACGAATACTGCTAAGCTAATGAAATTGGGTAAGTTGTTTTGTTTTATGACGCAAAACATAAAGTGCAAAAAAATTTGCAATATGGGCGTGGCACCACCCTCATTAAGAACAAGAAATTTTGTAAGTCCAGCAAGCTTTAATCAAACGCCGTTAATGATATTACATTGAAATTCGGCAGAAACACTATTCCTGCCAAATTATATAGACTTAGTGAAGATAACAAAAATCGGTTATTGGGCGTGCCCACTCTTCCTAAAGGTCTAACCTTAACAAAGTTTGCAATAACTCTATCGTATTTAACTACATTTGACTGATATTCTACCTCAGTAGTGGTACGTAAACAAATTTTGAAAATGGCCGTAACCCGCCTCTTTTTTTGTTACTATTTCCAAAATAATTTTAATGCCTTAAGCTGAACAAATATCTCCAAATCCAAACGAAATTTGGCATAAACATTTTTTGCATAAATACAATTTGTACTCTGAATATGAGCGAAATCGCCTGAAAGCCACTCCTACTTTTTTGCATAGTTAAGTTAAAAAAAAATTAACGGGTCATAACGCCTTTTGGTTCATGGAACCTGTGTTTTTATGTTTATTGTTCGTTTATATCTTTATTTTAAAATAAATAGTTTTTGTAAGGAAATCCCCACATCTGAACTGAAACTGAAAACTACATTTTCCCACGTCAAGTTCATTTGTTGCAGCCTCTATATCGTGTTTGCTTCTTTTGGAGGAAAATGAGTTCAAAATAGGACCATATGTATGTATATGTATTAGCCTTATTAACCATACATTTCACCCGAACTTAGATTTTCTTACTTGTTTCGTTTCACTTTTGGAAGCGTAATTTTAAAAATAATTAGGAACAGGAAAAAGTATAAAGGCCCTTGTTATGAGCATCTTTCTATCTTCGATCTTCGTTGGCTACCGAACGTCGAAAATCGAATTTCCAATTCGTATTATGACAGCTCATTGCTGCCAAAATTTTCGTTGTGTATCTAATTTTGAATCGAATAAAAGTTTGCTTTCGACGCTGTATTGAATTAGAAGAAAATTGTGTGAAATGTAAGATTTTTTTGTTTATCTTCTAACTTTTTCTACCTAATAGCAATTTCAAACTATTTGTCCAAATATTAAAACACTATATTGTAAGACACTTTGGAGCCAAGGAACGAATATGCAAAAGCTAACACAACTGAACTATTAGTTTAGGTTAGGAGGTAGCTTTCCTGATAGTGGAAGCTCCCTTGGACAACATGAAGGTCCGTTGTGATACCACATACAATAAAATAACGGTGACGTATCTATAGCTACTTAGAAAATCGTTGCGTAGCAAAGATAAAGTTCCGAATGATACCGATCTCAATCTCGTATAAATCCTGCGGAGATCCAAGTGAGTCGCGATCGAAGTACTTTCGCCTAGTTCTGGCAAAAGCTAGGCATCAAGTATAAAGTGATTCGATGATTCCACATCGTCATCCTCCATACAGCTACGGCAGGATGGGGTTTTCAGTATATTGAGACAAAACCCCAATGACCATTGATAGGGGAGTATTTGTGAACCCAATTATTTCGGCAGACTTCCTGCCATCCACTTCCGGCCAGAAAGATCTTGCCATCCTGCAAGAGGTGGTACCCACCCAACTTTGCTGAGATGATTCGAGGCCTATCTATGGAGGAGAAAGCCACAGGTGGCCAGCGGAATCCCGAAATCCGGTTCAATTGTACCGATGCGGGCTAAGAGATCCTCTTGAAAGTTGCCAGGGATATCGCTATGGCCCAGCACCCAGATAATCTTAATTATCAAATAGTTCGATGCAATAACAAGCGAGGTCAGGCACCCCCACACCACCCTCGATCGCACTGTAGTTGAAATCAAGGCCTTGATAGCCGCTTGGCTATCAGAGAAGATCTTAAATTCCCTACTACTACTACGGTAGCACTGGACAGCATTTCTTCCACTGCATCCTTTATAGCAGCAACGTCCGTTTGAAAGAGGCTGCAGTGATCAGCCAACCTAAAACAAAATACCCCTCCACCAACCTTTCCCTCCAACTTCGAGCCATCCGTGAACATATTAACTGGTCCCCTGCCCCAGATGATTCCTCTACCCCATTTCTCTCTCGGGGGAATGACTGGGCTGAAGGTTGTATAGGGATCAGTCAACGGCATACAATAGTACGTCCTGTCAGGGATAAAGTCGAACCTGGTAAGAAGGCTAGAGTATCCGAAGTCAGAAAGCCCATATTACGAAGCCTGATCGACGACCGGGCCGCTGTTCGACCGAACTAGGAATATTATTTCAAAGAACGTACGAAGGCCAGCACTACAGAAAGCTATCAGCTAAAATATTTTGCTGAAATCTCCAATGCCGATATTTATGGAGTGGTTTGGAACTATCGAAAAAATGGATAAAATCGTATTAGAAGTATAACGTGGAATTTCAGTCTTGTTCGGCACCAACGAAATTTGACCAACAAAAAAAAAGATCTGTAAGCTTTACGTTAGTTCGGAACTATCGAAAAAGTGCGAACTAACCAACTTCTTCTAAAGTGGAAATTTTATTCCAGTTCGGAAGCAGGGACAAGGTAATAAATACAGTGGGAACAATTACATCGCCTAGGACATCGCCATGTTCAATTCGCCAGTTGAAAGCATTTAAAATGTGAAAGAGATAGGGAACGAACTAGTAGTGTTTCCGAAGCAGCAATCAGAAATATAAATTATAGCAAACAGTATCGAAAAATTAAAAAAAAATTATTATGTTCAAGAAATACATAAAAAAAAATGATAAAAAACTTTTAACTACTGCCTTTTATATAAATGGACCAGAAAAAAACGAAAAATGTCTCATTAAACAAAGATCTAATCTTTTTAACGCGGCCCCCGTGATGTGATGCTAGCGTGCTCCGCCTACCATACCGCAGATCCCGGGTTCACACCCCGGGCAAAGCAACATCACAAGTTTTCTCAATTAGAGGAAAATTGTTCTAAGTGGGGTCGCCCCTTGGGCATGTTTGGCAAGCACTTCAAGTGTATTTCTGCCATGAAGAGCTTCTCAGTGAAACACATCTGCCTCGCACTGGCCCTTCGGAGTCGGCATAAAACAAGTAGGCCCCCAACTTGTAGGAAAAACAAAAAACGACGCGCCTTGCATTTACTTATTGTAATCCTGTTGAACTTTGATATTAAAATTTTGTAATAACTGTAAACATTTTTATGAGGTACAAAAATATAAAAGTGGTGCGCACATTGCCGGAAATACGTGAAGATTATATGGAAAGTCCATCTATTGCACTTCACCTTTATACATTGTTTTTACAATAGTTATATTAAAATTTTAATATCAAAGTTTAAAGAGACATTTTTCTTTCCTTTTGGTTCATTTATATAAAGGAAGCATTAAAAATATTGTATATTCTTTTTATTTTCTTGTTTTGTTGCATTGTCTATGTGACCTGACTATGTGTAGATTTCATGTTTCTAGGTCAATGAGTAATTACTTATAAATCGATCGCAAATTCCACAATTAATACGTCTTAATATCTCGATCCCTCTTTTGACCTAAATATTACAAACTAATAAATCCCGAAGTTTCGTTCAAAGTTTCAGTTCTCTGGCTACAGGAAGTTAGCGGCCGCAAGATTCCACATGTTGTAAATGGACTTTTTACAATCTCTAAATATCCCTATCCATATCCGATCTAGAAAACTCTTATCCTCAATATTATAACTCTGTAAATCTTGAAGCTATGTTCGATATTTGCGGTCACTAGGTTATCGGAAAGTTCCTTAAAACTTTAGAGCAAAGTCTCCAAGCTCGGACGATTTTTTGATTTTTCATGATCCCTAGACGACAAAGAGAACAATTTTTTTCACTCATCTTGCATTGTCATCGAGCTATGAAGTAAGTTTTTAGTTTCACGAATCTTGCTCTACGGGAATAGTCGTAGCAAGATTCCACATTTTGTAAGTGAAGTTTCTAAATATCTCTAAACACATCCATCACTGTCCCATCTAGAAAACCCTTACATCTTTAATATTTCACCTAATGGAACCTAAATCTTCATTCAACGCTTCAGATTTATGAGTTATCGGGAAGTTCCTTAAAACTCGAAAGCAAATTCTCGGACGTGTTTTAAAATTTCCACGATCCCTAGCAAATTTTTTTCCCCTAACGTTAAATTCTCAATGAGTTCCGATGTGTGTTCCAAGCTTCAAGGCCCTCCGGGAAGTTTACTCAAAAATCGGTTGCTAGAGTCTCCAATTTTGTATGGAATTCGGTGGAGAAACATCAAACGGAACTAATATAAAGGAAGTAAAATATCCTTTACCTTGCTCAGTTCTCCACAGAATGTGTGGGGCGAATAAATGATTAGTTGTCTTTTTCTAAACTCCTGTTGTTGTTTTTGTAGCGATAAGGACACTCCCCGAAAGTTTTGGGGAGTGTTCTCGATGTTGTTGGTTCTTTGCCGGATGCAGATCCGGTACGTTCCGGTAACAAGCACCATTAGGGTATTAGTCCGACCATCTCGGGAACGGTTTAGTATATTTGGACAGTTTGTAATATGGTGAAGATTTAAAATTAATGATGAGCCGCATTGGAGCGTCCGGCTTGTGGATTTTTGTTAGCGCAATCAGTGGAGGCGCCGATAGGTTCATTTGGACTAATTTATATGCCATGTTAGAATCTACTATAATTGTTGCATTTTTCAAAGCAACATTGGTTTCTTTGTGGTATTCATCCGTGGGATTCTCTCTTATTCTACGACATTTCATTAGCACATTGGTATCTCCTCTGTCCGCTACCGCCAGAACTCGCTCTGTATCCATCCCCTTCCGTTAACTTGGAACCATCGGCAAACACGTGTTTAGAATGTTCATCCATTCCCGCCCCCCTTCGCCTTTATTTTGGCCCCCAAAATGTCTTTCGAAGCTCAGGCGCTATATTTCTGTGGCCATATTGCCTGCAGCCAAGCTGCCCGAGTCCATAAACATTGCTGCAGTCCCTAGCGCTATAGGTTTGGCCATTAGGTCTATCGGATGTTCAGAGTGGCATGCAGTGCTGCTGTCGTGGTAGTTTTGAGGGCTCCTGTTATGCTAATTATTGAGAATCAACATATCTGCCTGCTAGCAAGGGACGACAGTAAATTTGTATGTTATCAATGGTGAAGGTATACAAATTTTTTCGAAAACATATTGCTTTATCGGGGTTTCCCGCGCTCTTCGTGTATTACAAAGTTGTAGGATATTACGGTCTGCAAACGTTTTGTCTGAACTCTGCTTTCAGCAGGTCAACAAATTGTTCGTCACTGCGTGGGGATCCCCCGCTGTATTTGGATTGGTCGGACCCGCTCATTATCTTCTTTTGTCAGTGCACTAAGCACAGGTCGATGCGTAAATGGTTATAAATTTGAGCCTAAACTTTAAACAATTCATCAGTTTTAGTAGTTTTTAAAACTTGTTTACCTTAAGTTAAAAAGTTTGAAAAATTCAAAATATAAACTTGTGTATATTACTGTGATTTACTAACAAAACCCAAGAGCTTAAATTTATTGCTGAAAATCTAAAGACCATCGTGCTATGATATACTCGTACATAGATGTGATAGCTCAAAAGATAGAGCAAGCTACTGCAAGCCGGAAAACGCCGGTTAGAAACAAGTCCACCGCCCACTTGATTTTTCTTTGTTTCATAACTGCAACTGTAGACCGATATGGCCAATATTTCAAGCCAAATTTGATTTGGTCCTATATATATACAAAAAGATGCTCAGACATGTACATCCCGAAGCGCTTTTCCCATCTGCCGCTTATGATGACTGACACGTTATCTACATACGCCATGAGTTTGAATGGTCCTCGGCCGAGCAGCCTTAGCAATTTGTTGATCACCAGCGTCCACAGCATTGGTGATAATACTCCACCCTGCGGGTAGCCCCTCTTTACAAATTCTGTGGCCTCGACTAGGTCACTTTGCGACGTGATCATTATGCAGCTAAACATGACACCGATCCAATTTTTTAAGGGCAGATGTACTGTAGAAAAGTTGAGACTGTCTATGACCACCTTTCGGAATAATTAATTACTTGCATTTGCTCTAAATAGATATAACTTTAATTTCGAAGACTACAAGATGTGTTAGATTGCTATCAAGTTTGGTCTTATATAAAATTTGGTTGAATGGGATAAAATTTTTCATATAAAATCGATAGACTCATAGTTTCCAGTTATAATTGAGGTGAGCGTTTCCTAGGTCAAATTTTCTTTAAATTTCAAATGTGTTCTTAATTGGTGACCACAAAGCTTTTGTGGAAATATTCATTGACCTGCGAAAACTCTTTCGAGACCTACAACTTGATATTGCCCGACGAACGTTTGAAGTCTGATAAAGCGAAATATATGCGAGAAAGTGATTTGTGTGACCATTGGCCATTGATTACCAAAAGTTTTAGTGGAGTCCATAGCAACCAGGTGAGCATAGCCTTATGTCACACGCTAATCCTTCTCTGTATGGAATATTTTTTTAATTAAAAAGTAAATATTGTCTAGCGATCATGGAGCTTTAATTAGTATTTCTTTTATTTATTGAACTGAAGAGAACACAAAAGAATTGCTAACGAGAAATTAATTAAGCTTTCCATTGTGTCGTGTGAATAAATATAATAAGAAAAGGTTTTTCTTCAAGTTTTAAGAATTTTGTATGAAAACAAGTTAAAAATTTATACTAAAGCTATAAAAACAAATATTAATCTTTTAATCATTAGCCCCCTTTTCTTGTCAAAGAATAAACAATTTTATAATCCAAAACGTGGACAAACATGTTTCAATTCGGATATATAATGACATAATCCCAATCGGCATAGCCCCAAGTTTTTTACTTGAGATTATGTCACTGCTTATGAGGTGTAATAATCCCAATAGGGATAATGTGACTTCTGAGTTTAAAACGAAGATTTACATAAACAACTCGAAGGCCGAACACCTAAGTTCAAGCTCCTCTAGGATCCATTAATTTCAAGAAGTCTATCAAGGTTTTTCGGTCTGCCTTAACGATATTTTTTTACAATATTTTATTTTAACAATATTTTTTTTATCTGGAAGAAATTACACACATATAAATTTGGTGTTAAAACCGCCTTTGTAGTGTTGTTCTACATAAAAAATCAAAATAATGGACAATCACACGAAACACTTTAAACATTGCACTATGTTGGTGACAAATTTGAAACTACACCAAAAATAAATTTATTTAAGTATTATTCGTCTGGGTAGCCACTGAACAGCCGTTTAGTGGTGAGCTAATGTGGGAAGAAGATATCCTGGCTTGGCCACTCTGAAATAAAGGCTAGCCGGGGGATTTTCATCAGCAGCGCCTGTCCAGCACAAGGTGTGGCTGCAAGCGGACCAAGCGGCTCACTATATAAAAGTTCAAATAATATTTTCATCTCCGCTGAGCGGGTTCTGCGTTGCACTTAGGGCCCGCCAATTCAAACCACACTTTAATGAAAAACTCAACAAAGCCTCGGATATGAAGAGAACCTTTTAACCAAAAGTTAAAAGGTCTACGGTTTGAGGACATGCACCTGGAATGTCCGTTCGCATTACGCACTTCGTACGGCCGCCGAGGAAAAATTGATTACCGGCTACCACGGAAATCACTTAGTACAATGAAGAATGCCGCGTTGCAACCGAAAGAAAAGGCGCTGTGTACAGGGCTTTGTTAAAAGCGAGCGCAACAAGAAGAGTGTGTGAACGCTACCGCGAGTTGAAGTGGACAGCGAGACGCCCTTTCAGGAAAAAAAAGCAGAGGCAGAAAGGCGTGAGTGCGAGGAGCTCAAGCTGCTAGCCACCAGAAATAACATCCGCAAATTTTACCTAAATGGAGACAGCGATGTACTGCGCAGGAATGATGAACTCGACCACGCAATTGATGATGGTGAAATTTAATGGTCAGCCTTTTTTATATCGCATATAAGGTCCTGTCAAGTGTTTCGTGCGAATGATTAAAGCGCACCGTGAATAGGCCGCCAAATCTTGAAAAAAAAAGTGAAAAAAATTGGCACACATCACCTCTTCGTTGATAGCACGAAAAGGAGCTGCCTATAGGCCACTATGTCTGAATTTGGTTTCCATGCGAAACTTATACGGCTGTGCAAAATGACGTTAAGCAACACCATCAGCTCAGTAAGAATCGGAAAGGACCTCTCCGAGCCGATCGAAATTAAACGAGGTTTAGACAGGTTGACCCCCTATCGTACGATTTCTTTAATTTGATGCTGGAGAAAATTATAGCAGCTGCAGAACTTAAGCCTTCTGGAACAATATTTCATAAAAGCGTGGAATTATTGGCATATGCTGATGACATTGATATCATCGGCCTGAACACCCGCGCCGTAAGTTCTGCTTACTACGAACTGGAAAAGAAGCGGAAATGATGGGTTTGATGGTGAATGAGGACAAACGAAGTACCTGCTGTCATCGAGCAAAGAGTCAGTGCATTTGCGCCTTAGCTACTGTTGGCAGCCATAATTTCGAAATAGCAGAGAATTTAGGTTGAACCGACCAATAAAGACCTCACATAGACTGTATGTGTTCATAGTGTTCCCAGAATTTGTTTGGCGACCAAATGGAAGCACCCCAATCAGGTGTCAGGACTTATGTTATAGAATAACTTCGTCTTCTTGGCTGCCTCGGGGCCTGGCAACTCTACCGCCCGTAATAACTGGAGCCTTGACCTGGCGAGCGTGAGCGGACATGAACTCAGAACATGCTCAACCGTCTTTTACTGCCGCATGCACACCTTCTGACGAATGCAGTGTCCACTTAATATGTCCATCGAGACCTGCAGTCCTCCTCCTCAGAGATATATGCCACTTTGTGGTCTAGTATCGTAGACTTTGCACATGATCTTAAAAATTTTGGAGCCATGCACTTTTGTCCACGCTTTTTCTGCTTCATGGATATATGCAACTCCTGTCTCCTTTTGATTTCTCCTAAACGGATTGAATGGCACGTCTATAGTTGTTTCAGCGAGTGTTGCACCCTCCTTTGCCAACTCATCGGTCTTTTCGTTACCTTCTATCCAGTTATGACCGTGAACCCAGTATAAATGTATGGTCCGACCAGAGCGAAGTTTTTTCAATGATTCTTTGCTTTCCAGAACACTTCTTGATGAACTACTGTGTGAGATTATTACCTTAATCGCCGCCTGACCATCAATATATATATATATTGGAGTGACTGCAGCTTAAACACGTTTCCTCCAGAGTTTATGCTTCTTTCTTCACGGCTATAATTTCCACCTGAAAGATGGAGCACTAATCTGATATCCTGTAGGATGAACTTATTTCTGGATCGGCACAGTAAACAGCAGACCCGACCCCTTCCATTAATTTGGAACCATCCGTATACATCTGTATAGTATGTTCTGCCAATTATGCACCCTGGCACCAACCCTTCGACTCAATTGTGGCCCCATGATCTCTTTCGAAACTCTGGTACGGGATCATATAATGCATTTGCCCCATATTAGATGGCGCTATACTGCTATGGTCTTTAGGCCTGCACTCCCCGAGGTCTTTTTGCAGTGGCAAACGCGATGTTTTGGCCACTAGGCCAATGGCAAGCAATGTTGCTGTCGTGGTAGTTTTAAGGGCTCAAGATATATGTACTTTTTTGTGTGGCTGTCCACCAAACAAAACCCGCAGGGTAAAGCATGGGTTAGACAATCGCCGCAAAAAGCCAATGAGAGAGTTTGGGTGATAGGCATCCTCTTGCATACATACAGTGCCTCGGAGGCTTTCTTTGCTCTCTCTTCCACATGGGGTTTCCACCGACAACTTACTATCTAGTATAACTCCTAGATACTTTGTTCTATATTTTTCTTGTGGGGTTACTCATCCAAGCTTAGGCTTATACCAATTAAGGACATCATATTTCCAAGTAAGTAATACTAGATCGGGTTTTACCGCGATGGCGGTTAAACCGACTTCTGATGCCAAGGCATGTACATTCCGAAGTGCCTGATCCATCCGAGCGCTGATTGTTGTTAGGCATCTGCCGCTTATGGTGACTGAACTTCATATACATATGCCGTAAGTTTGATTGCTCGTCTGTCGAACCGCGTAAGCAATTAGTTTATAACCAGCCTCCACAGCATTGGTGATAGCACCCCATCCTACTGCGTTCCTTTGCTTACGTATTTCGTTGCCTCGCATAGACCCCATTGCGATATGATCATTCTGCAGCTTAAAGTGGTCCCAATCGATCCACTTTTTTAAAGCTGAATGAACTTCAATCGAGTTGAGGCTGTATATGATTGCTCCTTTCGAATCATTATTGAAAGCTCCGGCAGTGCACAGAAAATACCTAGGGCGTATTCCTGGTGCTTCAGGGCTTATGTAAAGCTATTAATCTAAGAGTTTGAGCAGAAAAGATGTCAAACTAATAGGCATGTAGTCTTTCGGGTGCAGATGACCGGTTTTTCCCGCTTTCGGGACTCTTCACTACTATGTGAAAATTAGCCGTCGTCCTTTTTATCAGTCCCTGTACTGCATCTCAGTATGAGGTCAGTAGCTGCTTGTTTTTTTTTGGGGTAATAAATGCATAAAATGTCTTCGTGGCGTATTTGTGTTGATTGTAACGATCTCTTATTAAAAATCACAATAGCTAGAAGTTAATACATCGTATGAATAAATAGGAGGCAATGAAAAATTCCTCTTAGAAAACATTTGTCATGTCTTTGGTATTTCGGTCAACTTTCAAAAGAATGGTCCCTTTTTATTTTTCTTAAAAATTGGCGGGACGGGACCTACATGTATTATATCGACTCCGAACGGCATCTACAAGTCAGATGAATTTTCACTGAGAAGTTTTTCATGGCAGAAATACACTCGGAGTGTTTGCCAAATCATTGCCGAGGGCGATTCCGCTTGGAAAGACTTTTTTCTAAATTTTCGATGTTACCTTGCCCGGGGCTTTAACCCCGGTGTGGTAGGCGGAACACAGTACCACTAGACTATGGCGGCACCAAAAAATCGGTTAACAGAAGACAGAAACTTGGTTATTCGATATTCGGAATTTATTTTCAAACGGTTTGATTAACCGAGTCAATCACCCTAGTAGCCATCAATGTATATATGCACCAGCGGACCCAACAGTCTTTGTTTTGTAGTTTTCAAAACTTTCCACACCCACATACACTCTCTGTTGTTTACGCGTGAATGTTATTCGGTAATTAAGTTATATAAATATTTTTTTGTTTTCCTAAACTCTAATTGTGTTTGAACGTACTTAAAATTATAAAACAATCTCTATGCGGTTAAAGACCTTGGAAAAGTTGACATAGTCACAACCCTTTCGTCATAACCATATTTTTACTTATCCATATCAATTGGCATGAGTTATTGGTGCCTTAACCTAAAAATCGTGAAATTTTCATAAAAATGAAGAAAACGCAAACAATTTCAAACATATTCCACAAATAATAAATCTCTTAGTCAAAACGTATTACAAAAACTTAATAAATTCACCAACTCAAATATTTTTAGGTTATGAATATGGCGAAAAACCAAAAACCAATTGGTTGGCTATGGTATGGTTATGGTTATGGCTAGAGCGTTATGGTATGGCACCATTGACCAATTACTTTGATTTCCATAAGATTGGTTGGATCAGCTGTTTTTGTGTTGTCTTTGTATTTTATTTTTTTATATATTTTATATGCCACACTATGGGGTAGATTTAAAAAAATTTTGTCAATATCAAATTTCTCAGCAAAGATAAAGGCAAGAGTAATCAAAGAAAAAAATAAACAAAAAATAGGATACTGACAAAAATTTCAAATTTAATTATTGAAAAAAAAACGGTTTTGAAAAAAATAATTTTTCAATTTTGTACACTTTTTTTATTATAAAGGAAAAACTAAATTTTTTTTTCTTAAAAATCAGACCTTTTATAATTTTTGTGAAGTTGAACTCCAAAATATATAGAAAGGGTATTGTTTTTTAACAGTAAAATATTTTAGCTGGTAGCTTTCTGTAATGCTGGCCCTCGTACGTTCTTTGAAATAATATTCGTAGTTCGGTCGAACAGGCTTCGTGATATGGGCTATGGGCTTTCCGACTTCGAATACTCTAGCCTTCTTACCAGGTTCGACTTTATCCCTGACAGGACGTACTATTGTATGCCGTTAACTGGTCCCTATACAACCTTCAGGCCAGTCATTCCCACGAGAGAGAAATGGGGTAAAGGAATTATCTGGGGCTGGGGACCGATTAACTTGTTCACGGATGGCTCGAAGTTGGACGGAAAGGTTGGTGGAGGGGTATTTTGTTTTAAGTTGGCTGATCACTGCAGCCTCTTCCAAGCGGAAGTTGCTGCGATTAAGAATGCGGTGGATGAAATGCTGCCCAGTTCTACCGTAGTAATAGTAGGGAATTTAAGATCTACTCTGATAGCCAAGTGGCTATCAAGGCCTTGATTTCAACTACAGTGCGATCGAGGGTGGTCCGAGATTGCCTGATCTCTTAGCCCGCATCGGTACAATTGAACCGGATTTCGGGATTCCGCTGGCCGCCTGTGGTTTGCTACTCCATAGATAGGTCTCGAGTCAGCTCAGCAAACGTTGGGCGGGTACCACCTCTTGCCGCATGGCAAGATCCTTCTGGCCGGAAGTGGATGGCAGGAGGTCTGCCGAAATAATTGGATTCACAAATGCTCCCCTATCAGTGGTCATTGGGGTTTTGTCTCAATATACTGGAAACCCGATCCTGCTGTAGCTGTATAGAGGATGACGATGTGGAATCAAACTTTCAGGAATCAGCTTTTATTTATTTATTTATTTATTTATTTATTTATCTATTTAATAGTCTACAAATTGAGCAATTTAAACAGACTAAATAGCAAATAGCAGTACATTTAAAAATAGTATGTCTTATAAAAACGAATGTGCAGTGTGTAAATCATTAAGTAAACGATCTTAAGAGTTATAGTTACATATTTGATATTAAGGGGTGACATGTTTAAATATGTGCACGATAATTTCAATAAAAACTTAACTTTACAAATGGTATGAGTTTTGTATGCGTATGCCCAGAAAGGGGCAGGCGAAGGTGCTCAGAAGGGAGCTGACGCGAACGCTCAGAAAGAGCTGATATATTATATATATATATATAAAATGGAGTAACAGTAAGTTATAGTTAGTTATTTGAAATATGTATACATATATACTAATTTAACTCAAATAAAATACACCTCTTTATTTTGAAAAGCGTGTCCGTTCCTTAGCTCCAGAGTGTCTTCCAATATGGTTTTTAATTATTTGGACAGTTTGTAATATGGTGCCGATTTAGAATTAATGATGAGCCGCATTGGAGTGCCCGGCTTGTGGATTCTTGGTAGCGCAATCAGTGGAGGGGCCGATGGGTTCATTTGGCCTAATTTATATGCCATGTTAGAATCTACTATATTCGTTGCATTTTTCAAAGTAACATTGATTTCTTTGTGGTATTCATCCGTGGGATTCTCTCTTATTCTACGACATTTCATTAGCACAGTGGGATCTCCTCTGTCCGCTACCGCCAGAACTCGCTCTGTCCCCAGCCCCCTCCGTTAACTTGGAACCATCGGCAAACACGTCTATAGAATGTTCTTCCATTCCGCACCCTTGTGCAAACCCTTTATTTTGGCCCCAAAATGTCTTTCGAAGCTCAGGCGCTATATTTCTGTGGTCATATTGCCTGCAGCCAAACTGCCCCGAAGCCTTAAACATTGCTGCAGTCCCTAGCGCTATAGTTTTGGCCATTAGGTTTGTAGATCGGATGTGCAGAGTGGCATGCAGTGCTGCTGTTGTGGTAGTTTTCAGGGCTCTTGTTATGCTAATTATTGAGAATCAACATATCTGCCTGCTAGCAAGGGACGACAGTAAATTTGTATGTTATCAAAGATGAAGGTATAAAAAGTTTTTCGAAAACATATTACTTTATCAGAGTTTCCCGCACTCTTCGTGCTTTACAAAGTTGTAGGGTATTACGTTCTGCAAAAGTTTTGTCTGAACTCTGCTTTCAGCAGGTCAACAAAATTATTCGTTACTGCGTGGGGACCACCCGCTATATTTGGATTGGTCAGACCCGCTAATTATTTACTTTTGTCAGTGCACTAAGCACAGGTCGATCCGTAAATGGTTATAAATTTATTTAAATAACTATTCATTGACCTAGAAACATGAAACCTTAGATATAGTTTAGGTCACTTTGACAATGCAACAAAATGAAGAAAATAAAAAGAATATACAACATTTTTTAATGCTTCCTTTATGTAAATGAACCAAAAGGGAAGAAAATGTTTTTAAATTTTAATACAACCATTGTAAAAATTTGTATGAGGTACAAATATATAAAGGTGAAGTTCAATAGATGGACTTTCCATATAATCTTCACCTATGTCCGGCAATGTGTGCACCACTTTTAAATTTTTGTACCTCATAAAAATGTGTACAGTTATTACAAAATTTGAATATCAAAGTTCAACAGGATTAAAATAAATAAATGTAAGGCGAGATAGCCTACGAAGGGATTTTAGGCCGAGATTCACTTCCAATTTGCGTCATTTTTTGTTTTTCCTACAAATTGGGGGCCTACTTGTTTTATGCCGACTCCGAACGGCCAGTACGAGGCAAATGTGTTTTCACTGAGAAGCTCTTCATGGCAGAAATACACTTGCAGTGCTTGCCAAACATTGCCAAACGGTGACGCCGCTTTGAACAATTTTCCTCTAATTGAGAAAACTTGTTTTACAATTTGCATCTTGCTTTGCATGTAGCGTGAACCCGGGATCTTCTGGGTCCTGGGCAATAGTGATATCCTTGGCAACTGTCAAGCGGATCTCTTAGCCCGCATCGGTACAATTGAACCGGATTTCGGGATTCCGCTGGTCGCTCCACCATAGATAGGCCTCGAGTCAGCTCAGCAAACGTTGGGCGGGTACCACCTCTTGCAGGATGGCAAGATCATTCTGGCCGGAAGTGGATGGCAGGAGGTCTGCCGAAATAATTGGCTTCACTAAGGCTCCCCTTGGGAGCCCCATCCTGCTGTAGCTGTATGGAGGATGACGATGTGGAATCATCGAATCACTTTATGCTTGATTGGCCAGCTTTTGCCAGAACTATGCGAAAGTACTTCGGTCGCGACTCACTTGAATCTCCGTAGGATTTATCCAAGATTGATATCGGTATCATTCGGAACTTTATATTTGCTACGCAACGATTCTCTAAGTACCTATAGATACGTAACTGTTATTTTATTGTATGTGGTATCACAACGGACCTTAAAGTTGTAGGATATTACGTTCTGCAAACGTTTTGTCTTAACTCTGCTTTCAGCAGGTCAACAAATTGTTCGTCATTGCGTGGGGACCCCCCGCTATATTTGGATTGCTCGGACCCGCACATTCTCTTCTTTTGTCAGTGCACTAAGCACAGGTCGATCCGTAAATGGTTATAAATTTGAGCCTAAACTTTAAACAATTCATCAGTTTGAGTAGTTTTTAAACTTGTTTACCCTAATTTAAAAAAATTGGAAAAATCCAAAAATAGAAACTTGTGTATATTACTGTGATTTACTAACAAACCCCAAGAGCTTAAATTTATTGCTGAAAATCTAAGACCATCGTGTTATGATATACTCGTACATAGATGTGATAGCTCAGAAGATAGAGCAAGCTACTGCAAGCGGGAAAACGCCGGTTCGAAACCAGTCCACCGCCCACTTGATTTTCTTTGTTTCATAACTGCAATTGTAGACCGATATATCCAAAATTTCAAGCCAAATTTGATTTGATCCTATATATATACAAAAAGATGGTCAGACATGTACATCCCGAAGCTCTTGGCCCATCAGAGAGCTGATTGTTGGCAAACATCTGCCGCTTATGATAACTGATACGTCATCTACATACGCCATGAGTTTGAATGGTCCTCTGCCGAGCAGCCTTAGCAATTTGTTGACCAGCGTCCCACAGCATGGGTGATAATACCCTACCCTGTGGGGTTCTTCTGGTTACAAATTCGGTGGCCTCGAAATGGCCCCATTGCGACGTGATCATTCTGCAACTAAGCATGGCGCCGATCCAATTTTTTAACGCGCCAATGGTGCACATTTGACTTTGATTAATGGTGACGCCGGTCTCATGCACCGGGGTTTTCAACTGAAGATTTTTCGAAACGTGTTACTAATAGTTCATGTTTTTTTTTATTTGGACACATTGACAATAAAACAAAGTTATTTAATCAATTTAAGCTCTTTTATTTCAATATTAAAATTCACAAATGTTTTTAACTAGAGCATTAAAAATAACAATGTTTTAGCAATCCATTTTTTAATATTAAGAAAAAAATAAAAAATCACTAAACTAAAAAAATCAAAAACTAAATGTCTTCCGGTAAACAACTGCTGCAATACGGCACTACGTCATTGTTGGCATTTTTGGCAAGAGTACTTGGTTTTTCTGTCAGCCACACTCATAGCACCGACCAATCTTGAAGGACCCGATGTCCCAGGTACATCATCTATATGCAAAATCTCCGACGGCCTTAGTCTCAATGATCGTGGCAAGTTTACGTGCGTTTGCTGATCTCTTATGTGAGGTTCAATTAGTTTCATAGCCAAGTTTTCAATAAAGTTACGACGTAGTAATTTTGTGTCTTGATTGTTGGCTGTATGTATCACCAGGCTGTTTATGGTACTAACATTGAGCATAGCGTAGAAGACAACCATAGGCCATCGCCTTGTTGCTCGAGCACAATTGTAATTCGCACATAAACGATCCACGACATCGACGCCGCCCTTGGTGTCATTGTAGCGCAAAACCATGTTGTCACGAAAACCAAAACATATTGGATTGTACATTTCGATTGCGCAATATATTGAAGTCTGTAGGAATTTCCTTCTTGTTCTTCCTGATTGTTCCGACGGTTGTTAAACCTTTTTGTAGCAATGCTTCAGCTAATGGGTATACTGGTGTACCAATTATCAGTTGTGACGTTGCGACCTGTGTTGAAAATTGGTTCACATAATCTTTGAACAGCGAAGCCAGAATTGTCGAAATTGTATAGGCCTGCTTGTAGTTGTTTTCCGCGATAAATTTCCATGTTGTATGCGTAGAACATTTTGGCGTCACAAAGGGCTTGAATTTTGATGCCATATGGATTTGGTTTGTTTGGAATGTATTGCCTAAATGAGCACCTTCCCCGAAATGCTTCCAACTTCTCATATATAGTCACAAAAGCAGATAGAGTGCAATTAGCCTTACAATTGTGAACGAATTTCCGAGTATTTCTCGAAGTTTGCAGATTTTGTCCATTTCTTTCTATTGACCTCGTGGTACCACAATTAAACCTCAAAACTCGCAGTAAAAATGTAAATCTCTGGGCGGACATTGAAAGCCGAAATATTTCAATTGAACCACCATCTGTTCGAAACAACTCTTCAACGTTCAGATTGTTAGATTTTTTAACACCATTTAAAAGGAGCATCTATGAGGCAATATATTTCCTTGAAATCAGTCTCTTTGGCATATGTTTCTCTGCAAAATTTATCTTTCACGGTAGCAATATATTGGTTGCTATACTTGACAGTTGGGCGGCCACGTGGTGTGATGGTAGCGTGCTCCGCCTATCACGCCGTCTGTATGCCCTGGGTTCAACTCCCGGCAAAGCACATCAAAATTTTAGAAATAAGATTTTTCAATTAGAAGAAAATTTTTCTGTAAGCGGTGTCGCCCTCGGCAGTGTCTGGCAAGCGCTCCGATTGTATTTCTGCCATGAAAAGCTCTAAGTGAAAACTCATCTGCCTGCAGATGCGTTCGGAGTCGCATAAAACATGTAGTCCCGTCCGGCCAATTGTAGGGAAAAATCAAGAGGAGCACGACGCAAAATGGAAGAGAAGCTCGGCCCTTAGATCTCTTCGGAGGTTATCGCGCCTTACATTTATTTTTTTATACTTGACAGTTATGTGAATAATAGTCACAAAAATGTGTCTCCAAATTTCAAGAGGGTCTCTTTCATTGCCTATAACCCGCTTGGTCCTGGTAATTGTGAAACTATGTTGGCATTTTTAGTATGAACAGATTGGCGCGCAGGTTCCTTATTCAATTTCGTACTTCCGTCTTTCCAATATAAAGTAACGAGTTATTGTCACCTAAAAGCTCAAGGTCACTCAGTTGCTCTTCGCTGTCTGAATTTTGTATTTTCTCTAGTTCATAATCATTCTCGGATCCACTATCTGAAGAGTGCAATGCGGCAGCTACTCGAAACCGCAGCAAAATAGAATGGAGAAGAAAGTTATACGATTTTTTGCACAACCGGTCTAAACCAGTAGGTCACCATTGGCGGTGGATGTACTGTAGAAAAGTTGAGACTGTAGAAAAGTTGAGACTGTCGATGACCACTTTTCGGAATAATTAATCACTTACTGTCGCCAATGGGTCACACCAAGGAAGTTAAAATCGTTTTCCACCCGGTCATTCCAGTCACCCTATTCCTCTGCTTCCATACGCGGGTTCTGATAAAAATACTTCCTTAGCCGGAGCTTCATCTTTCATTCGCATAGCAGGCATAGCATGGCATAGCCATCGTAGCCGATGCATTTTAATTCGCTGGACTATGTATATATCTACGTAATGCTCGTACAGCTCATCATTAAATCTTCTTCGGTACTTGCCGCAGCCACCGAGTAGAGGTCCGTAAATCTTTCGAAGAACTTTTCTCCCCAGATCTGCTCCTGCACCATACAGAACGACGGTTACGTTTGCCGAGAGAGGACTTTGCTTTGCAACTTCGTGCCTATACAAATTAGCATTTTTTGGTAAGATGGACTCTTCGCTGGATTTCAGAGCTGAAGTTGTTGTTTATGTTTACTATTTCCAGAGAATTTTCAACATAAATTTCTGGTTTATCTTTCTAATGATAAACTAGAAAATATATACAATGACTGCTTCCGTCATGACATCAAAATCATGATTACGACTTTAGCGCTGGGGGCAAGGAAGAAGTATTTGGTCCTCCTCCATCATCCACACTAATTAAAGAACTCGAAACCAAATGATCACGTTGACGATTGAATATCGCCTTGTGGCAGACAGAATAAACACACGCCTATTTCAAAGAAATTAAATTATAAGGTTGAACTCGCTGCTTCAAAATTCAGCGAGAAAACAAAAATTTTCTGAAAGAGCAGTTCTTATAATTTCAATTTCTTTGCTGTACGACAGGTCCACTATTAAAAAATAGAGATTCGCTAAAAATTAAAGTGTTAATTAATGTTAAATTAGTTAATGTTAACGTTAGTTAATGTTAAAAATGTGTTAATACAAAGAGAGTAGATTAATAAGAGGGAGCATTGTAGAGTCGTTCATTCGCCACAAAGTGGGACGGCTGCGACAGGAATTCAGCATACGATTTGCCCCTGCTTGGTTTTCACCAGATGGATTAAAAAAGTCATAAGCCTGATCATTCGCGCAAGTTTAGTGATGTAAATTGCATGGCGCCAGCGCCAATCCGGTGCCAGCTCAATGGTAGCTCATTGACGCAATGACTCCAAACGAATTTTTGACGCTACTCAGTAGTGAGTGTGTAGTACATTTCACTTGCGCTATTGAGTGCAACGATTTTTGTGTGTCAGGCACGAGATTGGTGTTATTGGCGCTATGGGGAATGATGACACTAAGCTGATGCCCCAGCGGGTTAGGGGGTCAGAATATACCCGCGGTAGCACAACCCTTCAGGTTGCCAGCGCAATATATAGCTTCTCCAAACCCAATTGTCAACCTCACCTATCCGCGGCGAATCCTGTTTCACTAAGAGCCGAGGCTCTTACGACCCTAAGCTCCTCATGGAACTTGGGGTTGGGGGGGAGGGGATGGCCTGAAGGTTTAATGTGGCCACACAAATCGTTCCCGAGATGGTCGGGCTAGCACCTTAATGGTGCTGTGGTAGCGGAGCGTACCGGATCTGTATCCGGCAAAGGACCATCACACCGATAACACTTCCCAAAGCCTTCGGGGAGCAACCTTATCGCTACAACAACATGACGGCAGCGCTGGTAGTTCAGCTTTTCAATCAGAGAAAGCATTGATGGTCCATGTAAATTGTTATGGCATTGGTTATTATTGGTTGTGACATTTTTGAGTTTATATTTTAGATTTAATGCACAATTAATATGGGTGTGTTTGAGCTGCTAAAGTGCTGCTTACATTGTACAGGTTTACAAGTATGATATGTATGAGAGGGAAACAATTCTTTCCCTTTCTAACACACGGCAGTTTGACACTTCGGTCAGTGTCAAACTAGCGTGGAACACAGTGGAACCTGCGTGGAACATGAGTTTTGACACTGAACGAAGTGTCAAAATTACCGGGGTTGCTTCGTCGAAAGCGACACAGGGAAGCAAAAAAGGGATCGGAATATCAGATATGGGTTGGTTGCTGTGATGGTAAATTTCTTTTAACGAATTTAGTAGGAAATTTTAAGTGCACCCATGTGGGTCCTTCAGAAAATTATAAAAAAGTCTTCAATTGGGGTATCTGAGGACGCGTAGTTATTTCAGTATTAAGATACAAACACGGGAGTTAAGTTTTTCTACCCGTTCAAAAGTTCTCCGCGAAAAACAGTTTGAAAACCGAGGTCGACTGCAATAACCCGTCCAAAAAAGCGGAAAGAAAAATGAATAGACGCGTTTTGTCCTGTTGTCAATAGTCCGAAGAGAAAAAGTATTCGAATTATTGGAAGCGAGGCAAAAAAGCGTCTATTAATACCTCCCCCGACGGTTTTGGTCGTGTTTTAGCAATGGTCCCCGTAAAAAAGTATCACAATTTGTTAATTAAAATTGTCCAAAATATATGGTTATTAAAGAGAGATGTAATTAAGTGCTCGTTTGAAAGTAAATAAGTATATTCTTTGTAATATAAGAAAAAAATTTTAAGCAGTTTTCGATAGCAGCTACTAAACTTTGTTTGGCCCTAAGAAGTACAACAGTGCCAAATAGCATCCACAAAAAAAACGAACAAGAACAAGCATTTTATCAGGTGAGCGTGGCTGTGTATGTGCGTGCTGCTACATATCCTACTTGTAGACCTGTACAGTGGCTGCTTAGTTGATGGAATGTCGCTAATTTCCTAGCGATGATCAATAGATTGTCAACATTTGGTTCAACGAACGCGTGAAATTGCCACATCTGCTCAAATTTTGCTGAAGAACGTTATCCGCTGTCATAAAAAGTAACACTGCTGCAGCTCGAACACACCCTATATCGAGAAAGTAAGAAACAAATAGACAAATTAGCTTATTTTACAAACCTCTTGGCTGAGATTTTTAATTGCTGATTTAACTTAAGCTGTTCTGCCAATATTTTTCAGGCAGTTTACAAAGGCAAAATAAATTACATAGTTATACAGCCTTAAAAAGCTATGTTGAGGCGGGCAGCATAGCAAAAGGTATGGTGAATTCCTGTTACAGCCGTCCTACAATTTCCACAAAGTTTTAGAACTCTACAATGCATCATCTTATATTTAATGTAATGAAAAAGTTCCCGGTTCGAAAACAATGCAAAGTACCAAAGAAGTAACCGGTTAAACAAAGGTACCCGGTTTAACAAAAGTTCCCGATTTAGCAAAATACACGGCTCTAAAAAAGTACCCGGTTCTCAAAAGTACCTGAAAGCACCCGGTTCGAAAAACGTTCCAGGTACTAAAAAAGTACCCGCATTTACAAAACTACGAGCTTTAGCACAAATAAAACTACCAGGTTCCGAAAAAGTTCCTTTTTAGCAAAAGTACCCAGATCTTAAATAGTATCGGATTAGAGGGCTTAGAATATATCCGCGGCAGGTATACCTGTCGTAAGAGGCGACTAAAATACCAAATTGATTCAAGGGGTTGTGTAGTTGATTTAAACACGCTATTGGTTGGTCTCCAACCCAATTGTCACCTCACCTACCCGTGGGGAATCTTCTTTCTTTGACAGCCGAGGGTCTGGCGAACCCAAGTTCCTTATGGATCTAGGGGGTGCGAGGGCGGTATGGCCTAGCAGGTTTCATTTGGTCATACCAAATCGTTCCCGAGATGGTCGGGCTAGCACCTTAATGTTGCTTGTTAGCGGAACGAACCGGATCTGCATCCGGAAAAGCACTATCAACATCGATAACACTTCCCAAGGCCTTCGGGGAGTGTCCTTATCACTACAATAATAACAACACTCCCGAAGGTTTTGGGGAGCGTTATCCATGTTGATGGTCCTTTGCCGGATATAGATCCGGTATGTTCAGGTAATAAAGCACCATTAAGGTACTAGCCCGACCATCTCGGGAACGATTAACGTTACCACATTAAACCTTGTAGGCCTAGCCGGCCTGTTGTTGTTGTTGCCGGCCTCCCACGCCCTAGTTGCTTGAGGAACTTGGGGTCGCCAGAGCCTCGCCGGCTAAATATGTGTATGATACATTCATATTTGTGAGGTTGACAATTGGGTTGCGGATGCTCTGAAACTATAAAGCTGTGTATTGCGCTTATCATCCCCTTGAATCCCACTATGTTGTAATCAGATTTTATTTTATTATTTAAAATTTAAGACTTTAGAAAGAATACGAAACTCTTGTGAATTGCCTAGTGGCTTTTTTAAAAACATGATTCGAATCGATTTTGGCAATTCACAAGAATGTCGTACCATGATCGTATTCATTTAAATTTTTAGTTGTGTGTTTGAGTTGTTTCCACGGCTTCCAATACAAAATTTGTTAAATCATAGCACATATGACGAATAGTAGACATTGCGAATTGTTTTCTTATAGCTAAACGTACTTGATAATAGTCTATTTTATGTAATAAATTTTATTAACGGTGAACTATTAACAATTAATTTTACAACTATCACATAATTAATGCCTATGTATGAACTACAATATTGGCATATGTATAACGTTATTAAAAAATTTTAACTGAACTAAAATTTATACTGAACTACGAAAAAAGGAGGAAAAAATGCATAATTCTGTAACTTTAATCTCTTTAAAAGAAATACTGCCCATTTTCCATTTTGGATTATGCGTTCAATTCAACGCAGCGACCGCCTTAAGAGCTGCATCATCTAAATCAGTCGCTGTTTGTATGGCTAATCCGGAATCTTTTAATATTTTACGTGCTGCATCAACATTTGTACCCTCCAAGCGCACAATAAGTGGTACCTGAAGATTGAGAGTATTCGATGCAGCTACAACACCATTTGCAATCGTAGCACAATTTACAATACCGCCAAATACATTAACAAGTATAGCTTTAACTTTCGGATCAGATGTGACAATTTGGAAAGCTTTCAGCACTTGATTTCCTTAACGCCACCGCCAACGTCCAAGAAGTTGGCCGGTACACCACCATTCAATTTAATTATATCCATTGTGGCCATAGCGAGACCAGCACCATTCACCAAACAACCTATATTTCCATCCATTGCTACATAATTGAGATTATTTTTAGCGGCTTGAATTTCACGTGGATCTGTATCCTCTTCGGCAGTGTGCATTGCAAAAATCTCTTTTTGACGATATTCAGCATTATCGTCAAAATTTAGTTTAGCATCAACAGAGATCACCTCACCGTTGTCAGTTTCAGCTAATGGATTGATTTCTATTTGTGTCGCATCAACAGCTTTGAAAAGTTCAAAGAGCTTTTGTATTTCACCTGCAGCACGTTGCATGCTCGCTGGTTCTTTGAACTCTAGAAATCGTGCTACTTCGATGAGTTTTTGCTGGGGTATTGGTTTGTCAAGATCTAAAGGTACAGTCTTAATTTTCTCTGGAGTTTTTTCGGCGACCACTTCAATATCCATGCCACCAGCCGGTGAGGCAATGAGAACTGGACCATTATGCTCACGATCCAAAACAATTGACAAATATGTTTCACGTGTTATATTTACACTACGTGCCACCATCACTTTCTTAACTAATATACCAGATTTTGGAGTTTGTTTGGTAATTAGATGATGACCGATCATTTTATTTGTTAGCGCAAGGACTTCATCTTTTCTGAAAAAATTGATATATTGAGTACCAATGTGTTATAAATTTTTGTAGAGCTTCTTAAGTAGCGTAACAAGATATACCTAAAACACCTTAATTAATTAATTTCTGTAGACTTATAATACTAACTGTTTCGTAAGATGTACACCTCCTTTAAAGCCGGTATCGAAAACGCCTTTACCACGACCGCCTGCTAATATCTGTGCCTTCACCACATACTCAGGACATTCTAGAACAAAAAATAATATTCATAAGAATGCAAACAATTTTAGAAAAACTTTAAAGCAATAAATCGAGAAATAAAGGCCGAACCAAATTTGTTGATAAGCTGCGCATCGGTAGGTGAATTTTCAAGGACTTTGAACTCCTGAATAGCGACACCATACTTTTGAAGCAGTTCTTTGCTGTTACATTCTAGCAAATTCAAATGGCGCAGTTGTTGTAAATGTGCAGTCTATAAAAGAGTTCAATGTAATTGTAAGTCGAAAATTAAAAAACAAAAAGTAAACTTAATGACCTTAACATCACGGCAGACGCGTGTGGGGGTAGTAGAGCAGCCGGCAGTAGCACGTAACAAAGGAAACATTTTCAGTAGTTTTTATTTTTAAATGCAAACGTTACTATGAAATTAAATGTTTAAACAATATCGTAGAAAAAGCAATATGAATTTTAAACTACTTTTTCGTAATCCCCATTGGTAATTATCTCTTTGTGTAAACAGATTTCTTATCAATGAAATAGAGCTGGATTTCGATTCGATTTTTAATCGATTTAATCTATCTTTTTTCGAAGAATGAATAATCGATTTTTTTCAAGGATGGTTCGATTTTTTTAGCCTTCAAAGTTTTGATCATCTTACAGATCCCTGAAAAATCGTTGGAGCATGGGTCCACTGGAGTACTTACCATTATACTCCACTGTAATGCAGCAATAAACCAACTCATGTTTCTACACGAACATATTCCCCCCCTATTGCGAGTGTCGATTGCAGTAGATAGTCGACCGCTGAGCGATAATCGATTATCTTTATAATGTATACAAATTATGTTATATACATCGAAAAGTTGAAAAATAGCAAAATCGGCCTTGTATAAAATAACTGTTTATAATGGTCCAAAGATTTGGCGATTAATTTGTATAGTAATAATATTAAATGCAAAAAATGGAATCGACAAATTGTGAGTAACGGGGGTTGGAAGCCGATAATTGTGATTAATTTTGGAGCACTCGGTTGGTCCATAGTGAGTACTCCATACATGCATGCATGGAGTACTCGCGATTTTTGCAAGGTTATTTATTTATTTATTTATTTATCAGTCTGCAAATTAAACAATTACACAGACCAAATATACCGACACTTAAATCTCAGATATAATACACGATATAAACAATATAAGTAGTCATCAATTTTAAAGTAATATTTAAACAGTATTGAATTAAACGCTTGACAATTTCAATTAAAAACTTAGAAGTAAGCAAAAGATAAAATGTTGTAAATGTGTTAAAATTCTCATGAATGAGCTAGTTAATAATAATTTATAAAATTGACAATAAAGCAAATTAATAGTAGATAAAATAGATACAGCATAGAATTTATACAGAGTAAATTTGATTGCATACATATAAAAATAATGATCACAAGGCAATTTTGCAAACAAGTTTCAAGTAACTGGTACTTCAAATTTGAAACAGAGGGATTGAACAGTATATCACGGTTTAGCGTTCTTTGCTTCATTTCGAATTACAAATTTAATGTAGTTAAAATGTATTTTTTTTTAATACCAAGAAACGAGTCGCAGACATAAACAGTGAAGTGGTTCGTGCATTTCATAATTCGACCTGCATGTAGCTACAAAAATTGATTGAAAATGTCTAGATGGCCTAATAGGAACGTTAAACTTAATTTCACCAAGCAAAAATGGACTATTTATTGACCCTATTATTAATTTAACAATAAATAAGGCACCAAGCATCTCCCTGCGGCTCTGCAATGTGGGCAGCTGTATTAGTTTTAACCGGCTGCAATAGCGGGAAGATTTTCAGAAGGATCCCATGGTAAGTGTTTTAAAGCGAAAAGCAAAAGTTGTTTCTGGACCGATTCCAGCTTGTCAGAATGAACCTGATAACGCGGATTCCAAATTATTGAAGCATATTCCAAAGTAGGTCTGACCAATGATATAAAAAGAGTTTTTGTAGCGTATGGGTCATTAAATTCTTTAGACCAACGTTTAACGAAAGCCAAATTACCTTTAGCGCTATTCACGCAAGATTCAATATGAAGTTTAAAATCGAGTTTTGGGTCCATTGTAACGCCTAAATCAATAAAATTAGTGACTTGCTTGATTACATAGTCGCCAATAACATAATCATGGCATGGGAAGGACTTCCTTGTAAAACACATGTACTTACATTCAGGTAGGTTTAGTTACATGGCGTTTACATTACACCAGTCACCAAGACTATTCAGATCAGCCTGAAGACATGCCCTATCCAAGGGTGAGCGGATAGGCATTACAAGTTTGACATCATCAGCGTACATCAACGACTTGCAGCTCTTCAAAACACTAGGAAGGTCATTAATGAACAACAGGAACAAAACCGGACTAAGATGGCTGCCTTGAGGAACACCAGAAGTTACGTTTATGAACCGAGACCAACAATTATTAAATATAATTGTTTGTTTTCTTTCCTTCACATAAGAAGAAACCCAAGATAGAAGCAAATGAGGAAATCCTAACCGATCAAGTTTGAATAAAAGTATAGAATGAGAAACTTTATCAAATGCCTTACTAAAATCAGTATAAATAACATCAACTTCACAATTAATCTTAAAACTGTTGGATACAAAGGTTGTATACTCGAGCAAGTTGGGCACCGTTGATTTACCCTTGCAAAAGCCATGTTGTGAAAAGTCAAATAATGAAGATACTCTAAAAGCAATCTGTTTTGTGATAATTAATTCAAATAGCTTAGGAATAGTGTTGAGTTTGGCTATTCCTCTTTAATTTATAACACACGTTCTGCTTCCATTTTTATGCAGTGGTATAATGAATGATTCTTTCCACTTCTTGGGGAATACCCCTTGCTTCAGGGACGCATTAAACAAACAGGCTAGAGGTCGATATAAGTATCGAGATTTCAGTACTACCGACGGAATTTGATCCGGACCACTAGAGTAAGAAATTTTAGATTTTCCAGATGAGTTAAAACATCATCAGTACATATATATGGGACTGCCTGGGAATACAGAGGAGACAGTCTGAAAGGATAATTCGATGGCGGGTAATCATAGGTGTTTGAATAATTAGATTCGAAGAAATCCGCAAACATGTTAGCAATTTCGAAGCTATCGTTGGAAATCTGATCATTTAGCTTCATTGTAGAATGAAACCCTTTTGTCTTCCTTTTTGAATTAACAAAGCTGTAAAACGACTTAGGATTGACACAAATTTGGCTTTGAATCCTACTGATATAGTTCCTATAACAAATTCTGTTCAATGTGTTATATTTGTGACGTAAAATTGAGTAGGCGGCATAGTCAGTCATTGATCCAGAAAGTTTGTAACGTTTGAATGAACGCGCCTTCTGATTTTCAGGCGTTTTAATTCTTTAGTGCTCCAAGCCGATGATGATATAGCAGTGGTTTCGGACGTAGGTATGCATTTTTAAATATTCCGTATAATACATTATTAATATGGGATATACTCACATCAATATCCCCATCGTACTCAGGCCAATTTATTCTCGATACTTCGAGTATTACTTTAGACCAATCGGCTTTTCTAAACAGAAACCGGTGAGGAGTCTTTCGCAGTACGTTGGAGGAACGCTCAGATAAATTATGAGATTCCATAAACATCGCGAGAAATCGTCTGAGAAAATTAAATCCAAGCATTTACCGAATTTATTCTGAATGTTGTTAATTTGAAAAAGTCCAACATCTAGGTTGAATTTAATATTGATTAATCAAAATGGGCAGAAAATATATTTATTGTAATTTTTTATAAAATTTACCTTCACTGGCTCATATTCATAGTCAAAATAGAAAAGTTTCGTCTTTATTTAGAACCATAAACCATGACCAACAAGGGAGATCAAGTCTTCTTACTGAAGGTCTCCCCCGTCGTCTGCTTCCAAATACGGGCGTCGATAGGTATACTATCTGTACCAGAGCGTCTTCATGCATTCCCACAATATGACGTAGCGGTTGGCATCACGGTGAGAACCATAAATCGTCGCCAGGACTTTTCCCTCGTACACTGGGCGGCCCATTGGCTTTCGACACGGCCCATGATTCCGATCCATACATTAGAAGAGATACGATGAGAGATTTATAGAGCGTTATTGACAAGACTTTTTGTCTGTTTGATTTCTAAGATAGCAATGCAGAGAAGGCAGAATTTACTTAGTAAATTTCTGCGTACAAAATGGAATATCCCAAACAAAAATTTTTCATGCTTCTTTGTATCCGAGGTTGATTTCTCTACTACTGTTATAAATTAAGCAGCAATCAACGGTTTTCGACTGATTTAATCGATCGAATCGATTTTTATTGAGAATCGAATCGAAAAATCGTTTTTCCAAAAAATCGAATCGAATCCAGCTCTACAATAGCCATCATCCGGTGGCAAAGATCCTGAGCCAGATAAATAATTTTGCATGTAAATGCAACAACAACGATTTGAGCCAGATAAATCCAGACAGAAGTCTGGTTCTATTTGTGAGCAGAAAATTTTTTAATTACTGTCTTTAGTTTGGCAACGCTGCCGTTAATAAACCTACTTTTTCAAAAATAGATGTCGCTACTTAGCCTTTCGCCGTATGAGTTAAATGAAAAACACGGCGACATCTGCCCATCACATTTCTCGTGTGCAAAAATATCACTACCTCTGCTATCAAGTCTCTCAATGATCCAGAGAATTCCCGTGAGAATTGACCGTTATCCGGAGCTGTAAAACTCACTGGATGACGGCTAATGAAATGCACGAAAGATATATCAAGGCGAAATCAGAGATAACCAAATTCGCTTTGCCTGGAAGTGATTGGCGCTTTCAGCCAGCTTTCAGCAAACAAAACTGTTGATCAATCACACCGTTATGTATTTTGAGCGCTTGCACGAAACAAGTTACGATGAACTGAACGGTTGGAGCTTTAAGGCGAATTACTGAGCTGAAATATTTTTCGCAAGGCGAATTCAGTACCAGGTGTTGTTATCCCAATAGCTGGTTGCTTCTTCTTGATTATTTTCGATACAACGCCTTGTAATACAACATGTTAGTTAATCGGAATCAATGAAAATTTTATTTTGAGTTGATATTCTTCTGCACGGCGAATTGGTTGAATTCGGTTTGCCACCACCTGGTATGAATTCGCCTTGATTTTTCGCTTCCTTTGCTCAACGCAAGGCGAATCCATACCAGGTGGTGGTAAAGCGAATTCAACCAATTCGCCGTGCAGAAGAATGTCAGCTCAAAAGAAAATTTTCATGGATTTCGATCAAAGGCGAATCCATACCAGGTGGTGGCAAAGCGAATTAAACCAATTCGCCGTGCAGAAGAATGTCAGCTCAAAAGAAAATTTTCATGGATTTCGATCAAGGCGAATCCATACCAGGTGGTGGCAAAGCGAATTCAACCAATTCGCCGTGCAGAAGAATGTCAGCTCAAAAGAAAATTTCCATGCATTTCGATCAAGGCGAATCCATACCAGGTGGTGGCAAAACGAATTCAACCAATTCGCCGTGTAGAAGAATGTCAAGTCAAAAGAAAATTTTCATCGAATTCGGATAACTGACATATTGTTGTACAAGGCTTTGTATAGAAAATTATTAAGAAGAAGCAATCAGCTGTTGGGATAACACCACCTCTACTGAATTCGCCTTGCTTGACTTTCTTCTGGACGGCGAATTGATTGAATTCGCTTTGTTACCACCTGGTATGGATTCGCCTTGGTATCAACAAAAGTTGTGTTTTGAAAGCGCCCAATGACTCCGACCTTCTTATGTCGCGTTTCAATGAAGCGTGATCCAGAGACGGATAGAAATTTAACATGCAAATGCAAACAATGTGATCCATACGAAAACATTGGATCGCTGTTCATTGGAACACGTCGTTAGCGTTAGAGTTGGCAAAATAACGATATACGTATCGGTGCTACACTTGACATTCTTTGACATTTATTTGACCATAACCCCAAAAAGCTTTTGTCTCCTGTAAAGAAATCTCTGAATTAATTTTGTTTAAGGATTTATAAAAAAAATAGTACTCGAAAACCGTAAACATGACCAACAGTGGTGCAGTTGTAGCAGTAAAAAGTGCTGAGGAGTACAATACACTGATTAAGTAAGTTGCCTTTGTTTACCTGCTGTCATAGAAATACAATGGAAGCCTTGTTTTTTTCGTAGTGCGGAGAAGACTACTGTTGTACTTTTCACAGCTGACTGGGCCGAGCAGTGCAAACATGTACAGGACGCGCTTGAAGAGCTAGCCAAGATTTTGAGCAATAAATTACAATTTGCCAGTATAGTGGCTGAAAATTTTCCGGAGATTTCTATGAAGCACCAGGTACATCGTAAATTTATATTTCCACATATAATTGCAATTGCATCATTTTCAGATTGAAGCTGTACCCACAATTATCTTCTTTACCAAAGGCACAGCAATAGAACGCGTAGATGGTGTTAATGTAGCCGAAATCACTGCCAAATGTAAAAAGCTTGGTGGCTCAGTTGCCGGTGAATCTCTGGAAGAACGTTTAAAGGCCCTCACTCACAAAGCTGATTTGATGGTATTCATGAAGGGAGATCGTAATGCGCCACGTTGTGGGTTTTCACGTAAATTGATCGAGATTCTTAATGAAACAGGGTATGCATGAAATTTTAATGCGCAGAGAGCAAAGAACAAGGGCCTACGCTTACTATTGGTTCGTAAATAAATTTCACTGTTTATCTTACCCGATTGCGATGACTTCCCTTGTTCTATAATGCTTTCTGACATACGTTTTTATATTTTGATTATTTTAAAGCTAAATTTACCCTAGTCTGCCCTACGAAACATTCGATATATTGAACGATGAAGAAGTTCGTCAAGGTTTGAAAACTTATTCCGATTGGCCTACATATCCTCAAATCTATGTAAAAGGAGAACTCATTGGTGGCCTGGATATAATTGTGGAGCTTAAATCAAGTAATGAGCTAGAGGCTGCGCTGAGGGGTTAACTTACGTACTAAGTAGTTGTTTGCGTGACGCATACTGACTTAGAACTGTAAATTATAATTTATTACGCAAATAAAATTGGCAACTGGTTTTTGTAACGAAAAGCACAAAGAAAAAAATTCGTTTAAAATGCTAATTGCAACCTGTTTAAGCAACTTAAACTATGAACATTTTTCATTCCTTTGTTTCATTAGCCATTGAGTGTGCTTGTAATTCTCAACTGGTTAGTGAAATATTCTATAGACATAGTTTCAATTTTTATCCCAAAGCGGGGTTTTTCAAAGCAAAACAAGGTGGCTCAACCCGCAGCCAATACCTTGGAGCCCCCAATGACTACATACAAGGTGTAACAGGCACATAGCGACCTCCCTCTAAAAAATAATAACATAACATACAGTCCATAAAAATAACAAAATACTCTAACTATAAAAAAAAACGATTCACCCGCCGAATCACCAAAGCTTAGAGACTACCATAAATTAAGGTACACCGCTTCTAGACAAGCTTCCAAGTACAAAATGAGTATCCATACCGATAAAGTATTTATTCTTTAAAAGCGTGCATATACATTTAATTTAATGGCTATAAAATTCAAATATGCAAATGTAGTAGTGTATAATGTCGTCCCAGTGGAAGGTATCTCTCTGCCGGTTCGAAAGAGAAGTGTTTTAGAACTCCCCAAGAGATGTAACGATGCGAGTTCATCCATTTGAATCTGACACTATGACAACACTCGAAGACTTCGGGATAAGAATATAACCACCCCATAGTGAAGTACCATTTGATTTCTGATGCCAGTTCAAAAACACCCTGTATCGAAAGTTTTTTTTACTTATTCTGAAATAGGGCATTCTACAACCCAATTCTGAGAAAGGCCACTTTTCAAAAGTTTGCAGATAGGGAGTTTTTGAAGCGCCAGCCGTGATAGGATACTGAAGTCAACATTCTATATAATGCTTTTAAAACAGCAGCCTAGGCCTTCACTCAGGAGTAGACTTGTGTACAAATACATAACAAATGCGGGTTAAACATTAGACTTAATATTAATTTGTTACTTGAAATTTGTATTGCGTAATCATACAATTCAAAAATGTCTGCTATATAAAAAGTACCCGAAACTCAACTTTGCCAAGATTACAGCTATTGGCCGAATTTAGTTCCATGTCGTGCCGTAATCAACAACTGGCCTGTGAAAGAAATGTGCAATCCTCTAATTATTCCAGTACAAATTATTGGAGTACAATGAAGGTTGTGTAGCTATTGGCAGTAGTATGATCCAACCAATTAAACCAGCGAAATAGCAAATTATGAAAATTATACGACGCACTAAATGCTGTGCCATAAATCTTGAACATCAGGTAAGCCCATATGATTACAAAATGCATGCACCAGAAATGGTGCGATAAAATGCCCAGTACGCGCAAATAAAAAGGAGGAGTAAAAACCAAAAATTGTAGTGTAAGTTAGTTGGAAGCCTAAAAATCGGAAAGAGTAAAAATTTAACACTTACTAATAATAAAAATTGCAAAGCACGCAGGTTTAGAACCTACAAGAAATTACTATAGCAGTCTTAAGCTCCATGCCCAAGCTGAGCCGTTCGCCAATATGATGTATATGTGCAGTGCCAAAGAAAAGCGGCGTTATAAAAACTGATGTTAAGGGTGAAAAACTTTGTAGTATCAATGGCATCATGCAAGCACGGAAAACAAATTCTTCACTGAGTGGCGCCATAACGTGATTGCGTATCCAAAGTATATTTTGAAACGAATCTAACCAAAATGCTGGATCTGAAGAAAAAAATTATGTGATGAGATTATTTATTTATTTATTTAAATATTAATTCTAAAATTGCAACTCCCACTTACCGACATATGTTTTTAAGCTCTCATTTTGCATTTGTACACATAACGGTCCAAGAAACAATAACATTGTCAATAAATACGGTATTAAAATAGCTGTAAAAAGCCGCTGCCAACGTAAACCCAAGAGTTCGGCAAACGATGCACGTTCTAATAATGCAGGTGATGAAAATTTATATACAAATAAAGGCGCTATTAGCATTACAATAAAAACGCTAAAGAAACGCCGCTTAACCGTTGCCGGGTGATCACGATTGTGTTGAGAACTCCAAATATATAAACTTGCAACATAAATTATAGAGAGTATGAGGCAGCAACTCACTGAGGTCACGATTGGAATGTGCGGCAGTTGTTGGGGTGGGGAGCCAATAGCGTTTTGGCTATAAATATCTTCACTGCTATTATTCATGGTAAACCGTTATATCAAGTTGCTGGTTGTGCTCGAGTTCCTGAGGAGTTGGTTTATATCAGAATTTCAATTCATCAGAAAAAGTAAAACCAAATCTACTGTCCACAGCAAGTCCAAAGGATCTCAGAAAAAATTAACAGCTGGCGAAATGTCACTTAGGAAATGATAACAGGAAATTGGCTATCAAAACAAAAAGGCTAACAAAAGCAAACATTAGGGTGTTTGACGGCTGGAATCAGTGCACGGACTTTACCACTTTATTGGTAGATCTACCAACTTTTTAGCCCATTTTCATTTTCTACCACCAAAGCCCAAAAATCTACCAACATTTGCCTTTGTAAGGAAATTAAGAAACGATTCAATTTCGAAGACGAAAAATTACACCTTTTGGAATATTTTGATGCAAAAAATATTCAATCTAGTCAAATGACAACGATTGTTCCCTTACTTAAAGCTTTTCCATTTCACAAGACTTCCATGGAAATTCTTAACAACGAATGGCGATCATCGATGTTATATGATAAGGAAAAAATAGAAAAGATATTTTCCGACGATATTCTTAAAGGATGAATAAAATTGGGAACTGAAAAGAGTCTTCTAGAAGAAAATTTGTTTGAAAATTTGAGTGAATAAATGTGCTCCTTAGCAATATTACCTCAAAGTTATGCAGCCGCAGAAAGGTCGTTCTCTATATTGAACGACATAAAAACCGCCAAGCGTAATGGATTAAAAATTTCAAGCATTTCCAATCAAATATCAATAAGTAAAAGAGTATTGTGTCGGACGGACTTTATTTCAACCTCCAATTGAATTAATAAGATTTTTTTTGTATTTAATAACTAGATTTTTCTTTTGTTTTTTTCTGACAATTTGTCGAAAATTTGGTTTTTATTTTGAAAAATTTGTACACAAATTCAATACAAGAAGTACATTTTTTTTATCAAAGAAAGTAGTACTCATCTACTCGCAAATATTTTCCTGCGCTATTTTCGTCCGTTATTAATGAATAATTTCGAACGAATATGAAAAAGTTTTAAGTAAACGATAACATGCCAGTATGGCAGAAAAATACTGGTACATTGGAAAATAGTTGTTGTAATGAGACGTATCGGTAAATTTTCCTCACTATTTCAAGCTCAAAATACAGAAAAAAGCAAGTATCATATAGGCATAAGCTATATATATACAAATTTACATACATTTTTTGTTTTGTTTATATGTTTTTTTAAAGTATGAATTGTTTTGTACAAATATAAAGTGTAGCTATTTTCTTGGAAAAAAATCTATCAACTTCTAACACTATTTTAATTTTTCGTCTACCAACATTCTCTTTTTAAAAGTCCGTGCACTGGCTGGAATGTTCCTAATCAGTGTTGCTGTTCTATCATAAAAAGTATAACGCAAAGAAAACAAGTAAAGGTGTCCAAGTTCGGGTGTAACCGAACATTATATACTCAGGGTGAGCTTCAATTGTACATTTCATTTCAGATAAATTACTTTTCTACATAACACGTGGCACCGCCCGTTTAAAAGAAAATTTTCTCCCCATTTCGTCTTACAGTAATACTTGATGAGTAAAATATCATTGATTCAAAACTATTTATAGCTTATTATTCTAGTCTACGACGCTTTTAAACTTGTTTTCTATCCAAGTTACCGTGGTCTTTAACCGATCCCGTCCATTTTTACTAGAAATATTTTCTGCTATAAGACAAATATGTATACACAATTTCATTACGATATGTTAATTTTTCTTCGAGTTATGGCTCCCGAAATATAGAAAATTGCTTAGTCATAAAAGTTGCGGTGCCACACCCATTTTCAAATATTTTAGTGTTTTCCAATTTAATGCTGTAATTCAATTTACAAAATAAAATTCTATTGATACAAAGCTTTTTTCCGCTAAGATATAGCTTATTATTTTCGTCTACGACCCTTTAAAAATCTTTTATATAAAAGTGGACGATCTCGTCCATTTTTTCTAGAAATATTTCTTGCTATAGCAAAAATTTGTGTACCCAATTTTATTACGATCCATTAATTTTTCTTCGATTTATGGCTCCCGAAACATAGAAAATTGCTTAGTCATAAAAGGGACCGCCCCTTTTTTTTAATTTAGAAGTTTTTCCTATTTATTGTTATAAATCCACTTGGGAAATGAAAGCTCTTTTTTGCAAAGATATAGCTTATTTTATTCAAACATGACTTTTAAAAATCTTTTATATAAAAGTGGGCGTGGTCCTTAACCGATTTCGTAACTTTTTCTTCAAGGCATTCCTTATAGTAAAGGAAACCTCTGCTGAATTTTGTTACGCCAGGTTTAACCATTTTTGATTTATGATTAATAATATTTGTAAAATTGATTTTATCACAAGTGGGCGTTGCGAAGCCCATTTAAAAAATTTTTTTTAAATTTTTATCAAGTCTCAATATCAGTCCACATGTCAAATTTCAACATTCTAGGTGTATTATTTTCTAAATAATCAGGTTTTTTGTGTTTTCCAAAATGTTATATATAGAAAAAGTGGGCGTGGTTATCATCCGATTTCCCTCATTTTCAATACCAATCTATTCTGGGTCCACATAAGCTCGTGTACCAAATTTGGTGAAGATATCTCAATATTTACTCAAGTTATCGTGTTAACGGACAGACGGACGGACGGACTTAATATACTCTTTGTGCAAAGCAGCTAAGCGTCAAACTTTAAATACACCGCTGAAATTGCTGCGCATAAAATTTGTACTACTAAATTTCAATACGCATTCTGAGTCCACATAAGCTCGTGTACCAAATTTGGTGAAGATATCTCAATATTTACTCAAGTTATCGTGTTAACGGACAGACGGACGGACGGACTTAATATACTCTTTGTGCAAAGCAGCTAAGCGTCAAACTTTAAATACACCTCTGAAATTGCTGCGCATAAAATTTGTACTACTAAATTTCAATACGCATTATACTCAGATGTAACTGAAATATGTGTCTTTGTTTCACCCTCTACACTAATGCTATGTATTTTATGTGTGTCCACAATTCATCGCAACTGATTCAGCTACATATATGTTATACATTATGGCCACCAGAGGTTTGTGGTTTAGGTACAGCCTGTTCTGTAGCTAGTTATTTAACCACTGCCGCTAGATGGGTCACCTAAGCATTATCTAAGCGAGGATAAGCGCTAGCCAGTTTAGACAGAAATTAGATAGAACCGAACGTGTGAAGAAGTCCAATTTCGCTTCTGAAAGATGTCATCCTACCTTCGTCTATCGTTTGAAATATTGAGCCTCAAGCACTGGTTTCTCTTGTAAAGTAAATGTTTTCTAGAACAATTTTTGGGAAGGAGGATTAAATACTGCTACGAGGGCGGGGGTCCAAAAAATTCTACGTTTACAAATGTTGTGCGAATAACGTCATCTGCTCTTAAGACTAGTCGATACAACAAAAAGAGAATCATAAATATATACATAATATAAGAGCAACGAAGCTTCAAAGCTCCAATATGGGTATTGGTGCAATGTTTCAAAGTTTTTGTCATTAAAATGTTCACAGTCCCACTTATGACAACACCTTTGATGTAAAAATTATAACAGCAGTAAATTCTAGACCTCCTGATTGTATTAGCACATTTTAAAACCTTCCCTGCATTCTAGTACACATCGCACTATTACTCATCCTTACTACTCGAACAATATCATTGACTCAAGTTTTTTGGTAAAGTTAGAGTAATAATTTAAAGTTTCATAAATTTATGTACACAGTGTTAAGAACTTTATGAACACAATAGGCTCATGTATCATCTATTGGTTGCCCAGCAAAACTAACTTAAGCAGATTACTTCAGCAAGCGTGTAAAAGAACCGTGTGATTATTGGTTAGGACCATAGTTTCGCCCTATAAGCTAAGATGGGATAATCAATCGATATGTGACCCAAAAAAAGTTGAACATTTTTAAAAAGGTGTTCTACTCAAAAATATTTCGGAAGCCATTAAGGTTCTGCTAAATAGAATAGTATGGTATACCGATGACTCGAAGTCGCCAGGGGGTTTGGATCTGGAGTCGCTGGACCCAGAGCCAAGATATCAACACCCTGGGAGCATACCCGAGCATTTTTCAAGTGGAGGTATTTGCCATAAGCCAGTGCGCTGACCTGAACCTTCAGCGCCAATACTCCAATGGAACAATTGCCATACTCAGTGACAGTGAGGCCACCCTCAAGGCGATCTCAGCATTTGAAACAAAATTAGCACTGGTCCTTGATTGCGTTGAAAAGCTAAATCAACTAAGAGCACACGACAAACTACTGCTGGCCTGGGTTCCTGGCAGCCTGGCCAGAGAGGCAGCAATGACACGACCTATTTGTCTCAAGCCATTCCTGCCGGCCCGCAGAAAATTAGGGGGCATCTATTAGTAGAAGAAAGAAAAAGATGGAAGAACACTGGCGCAATATGCCAGGCCTGAGACAATCTAAGTTACTGTTAGGGGGTTACAGCACAACTTGATATAGGGCATTAATAGGCCTCTCGAAAGATAACCTGAGAATCCTAACGGCTATTCTTACAGGACACTGTAGACTGAACAGTTACATGCAAAAGCTGGGTATAATATCGAACACCACATGCCGATTTTGTGATCGATCAGCGGAGACGGCGGACCATATCCTCCTGGAGTGTGACGCAATCTCAAGACGTAGGGCTGAGTTTATGGGCTCACCATAGCCGGAACATTCTCACATCAAATCCCTCAAGCCAGGTGAACTCCTAGGGTTCATCAGAGACGTAGGCTTGGATGAGGTGCTGTGTAGTAGCTGAGGGTACAATAGACCAATGGTCGCAGTGCGATTCTCAATTAATTATCTATCTATTTATCTAAGGTAAAGAATTTCCATAAACATTACTTGATAGTAAGTTCCAATTACCCTGTAAACTTACACTTAAACCCCTGAAGGTTCTGTAACCAATGTTTAGTAACGCCACTACGCCTCTTTCTAACTCGATTAATTTGTTATACTCAGCGTGCTTTGCACACAGAATATATTAACTTTGATTGGGTAACGGTTGGTTGTACAGGTATAAAGGAATCGGGATAGATATAGACTTCCATATATCAAAATCATCAGTATCGAAAAAAAATTTGATTGAGCCATATCCGTCCGTCCGTCTGTCCGTTAAACGATAACTTGAGTAAATATTGAGATATCTTCACCAAATTTGGTCCACGAGCTTATCAGGACCCAGAATAGATTGGTATTGAAAATGAGCGAAATTGGATGATAACCACGTCCACTTTTTATATATATAACATTTTGGAAAACACAAAAACCTGATATTTAGTAAATAATTCACCTAGAATGTTGAAATTTGACGTGTGGACTGATATTGAGACTCTGGATAAAAATTTGAAACAATTTTTTTCAGTGGGAGTGGCACCGCCCACTTGTGATAAAATCAATTTTACAAATATTATTAATCATAAATCAAAAATCGTTAAACCTATCGTAACAAAATTCGGCAGAGAGCTGGCCTTTACTATAAGGACTGCTTTGAAGAAAAATTAACGAAATCGGTTGAGGAACACGCCCACTTTATATAAAAGATTTTTAGAAGGGTCGTGGACGAATAAAATAAGCTATGTCTTTGCAAAAAAAAACTATATCAATGGTATTTCATTTTCCAAGTGTATTTATAACAATAAATAGGAAAAACATCAATTTTAAAAAATTAGAGTGGCACCGCCCTTTTATGACTAAGCATTTTCTATGTTTCGGGAGCCATAACTCGAAGAAAAATTAGCGGATCGTAACAAAATTGGGTTCACATATTTTCCCTATAGTAGGAAGTATTTCTAGAAAAAATGGAAGAGATCGGTTACAGACCACGCCCACTTTTATATAAAAGATTTTTAAAAGTGTCGTAGACGAAAATAATAAGCTATATCTTAGCGAAAAAGAGCTTTGTATCAATAGAATTTTACTTTCTAGATTGAATTATAACATTAAATTGGAAAACACTAAAATTTTTGAAAACGGGTGTGGACAGTCCCTTTTATGGTTAAGCAATTTTCTGTTTCGGGAGCCATAACTCGAAGAAAAATTAACATATCGTAATGAAATTATGCACATAAATTTTCCTTATAGCAGAAAATATTTCTAGTAAAAATGGACGGGATCGGTTAAAGACCACGGCAACTTAGATAGGAAGCAAGTTTAAAAGGGTCGTAGACTATAATAAGCTATAACTTAGCAAAAAATTGTTTTGAATCAATGATATTTCACTTATCAGGTTTTATTGTAAGAGGAAATGGGGACATTTTTCTTTTAGACGGCCGGTGCCACGTGTTATGTAGAAAAGTAATTTATCTGGAATGAAATGTACGACTGAAGCTCACGCTGAGTATATAATGTTCGATTACACCCGAGCTTAGACACCTTTACTTGTTTAATTAGAATTTTTTTCTAAGCGAACAGAGAAAAATGTTGAAAAATGTTAGAAAAATAAACGCCAACTTCCCAATTTTCCTTGAGTACCCACTACTAAATTTAAATTCATACCAGCTAGTACAACTCTGCATTCGCGATCATACAATGACAGGTGTCTGTCATGTCACAAAGTAGATGAGGTACATACGAATTTTTATATTCATGCAAATAAAAACATATTTTTATGAATTAAATTAAATATTAATCGGAAAATAACATTTTCAGCACTTTGCCATGTCGAAGCCAACGATATTGATCATAGAACCGTTCTTTGGTGGGAGTCACAAGCAGCTGATAGATACAATTATTGAATGTGAGTTCATAGGGCACTTTCCCTCGGCTGTGCCGATTGCATTTTCTATAAATTGTTAAATTTATTTATTATTTATTTTAACTGTGGCCTACAGGTTTAAACGTTTACGACTATGAAATATTCAGTCTTCCAGCAAAGAAATGGCATTGGCGTGCGCGTACCGGTGCTCTCTATTTCTCACAAATCATACCAGCGGAACATGAATACAAAGTAATCTTCACCAGTTCTGTATTGAATTTAGCGGAGCTTTTGGGTGTACGTCCAGATTTAGTAGGCTGTAAAAAAATTGTTTACTTCCATGAAAATCAGTTAGTTTATCCAGTGCGTGAGGTGAAAGAGCGCGATTGTCAATATGGCTTGAACCAAATATTAACTTGGTATGTTATTTGATTGCTTTATTTGGTTGAATATGCTATTAACATCAATTCACTTGCAGCCTTGCAGCCGACAATATTATATTTAATTCGAATTTTAATCGAACTTCTTTCTTGGATAGCATTATGCCGTTTCTTAGCATACAACCAGATTTTAAACTGAAGCATATACGTGAGAAGATTGAAAAAAATGTGAAGTGTTATATTATCCTATAAAATTTCATGCCTTTCCCCAATAAACGACTGATGATCGGTGGTGCTGAACCATCGCTAACTTCGCTAATGAGTGATAAGGACTGTTTGCATTTAGTTTGGCCACATCGCTGGGAGCATGACAAAAATCCTAAATTGTTGGTAGAGGTATTATTGGAGCTAAATAAACGGCAAGTTGACTTTAAAGTAACAATATGTGGTGAGAACTATCAGGCGGCACCGGAGTCCTTTGATGGCTTACAGGATAAATTAGGTGCAAAGTTGGTAAATTTTGGTTTTTTACCGCGTGATAAATATATAAAAACTTTGCTATCTGGCGATGTTGTAATTTCAACAGCAGGACACGAATTTTACGGCGTGGCTATGTAAGTTGATGGACGCTTTAACATGTGGTTTTTGTATGTAGAGAACTTAATAATGCTTCAATTTTAGGCTGGAAGCAACATATTGTGGGTGCATGCCAATAGCGCCTAATAAACTTGTATATCCTGAAATATATCCCAAAGAGAATCTCTATAACACCTCCAATCAGCTTATCAAAATGCTATACAATTGGTGTCGCAATCCAGAGCTATTTCGACGGCAAAGAGATACATTTTTCGAATATTTTACATTCGATCGCTATTCAGCTCAACATTTAGTGCCTAAATTCCTAGAGAAATTGCGTATTTAATGAGCGTATGTATATCGGTACTACAATGGCTGCCATTACATTTGCCAGCTAACAAAGGCTTGGTGCAATACTTGCCGAAGCATACACTAGTAATTTAAGTAAAGTAAAGATTATATTTGATAAAAAGAGAGTAAAAAACTTAAATATTGTAATGAATATAACAGGTACATATTATGTATATCGAGGCTAGCCAAACTAACTTTGTTGTTTTTTACCTTAAAAAATTTCTATCTTGTTTTAATTGCATAATAGCTTGAGATGAGGAACTACTACACTCTGAAACAGCTTGTTTGTAACTACAAAAAAAATCTCTTATAAACAAGTAAAGCCTGTAAAACACCTTTAAAATGAACATGAAAAGTTACTTTGAAACTTATTGAATTTTTAAGCCTTAAACTAGTTTTGGTGTAAATTTAGTAAGTTCTTTGTTTACATAGAACTAATTAAGATTCTAAAGAAAGCTCATTTAGGAAAAGGAAAGTTCCGATTATAGCACAATTTTTGGCTAGGCAATGTATATCAAAAAAAAAGGATGTATCTCACTAAATGTAAAAGCTTATCTCACTAAACGTACGCTAGCGAAACAATGTATACATATTTCTTAGTTAAAAGATGAACAAATTTTATGCCTATCGAGTCGTGAACGGATATGTACTATGTATGTATATAGGCCATAGTTATTACTGTATGTTACTTTTACAGTTTAACTGCGTTAGTTTTAAAACACACATATCTACTTATTGTTCGTCGTTATATTTATAAACCTGCAATGTATATAAATTTATCCTCCTTGGAGCTTCCACTTAACCACAGTGAAAACCTTGATGTACCGCGGCTCTATAACAATAAATTCTCTGTTGCGAAAAAGCAGCCCGGAGCGACAGTCCGTTGACGGCTACGAATCCGAGTAGTTAAGGTATTTGGCCGGTATGGATGAGACTTGGGTTAGGGGCTTGGAATATACCCGCGACAAGTATGCGTGTCGTAAGAGCCGATTAAAATACCAAATTGATTCAAGGGGCTGTGTAGCGCAACCCTTTCAAGGTGTCACCAGCGCAATATATAGCTTCTCCAACCCAATTGTCAACCTCACCTACCCGTGGCGAATCCTGTTTCTTTAACAGCCAAGGTTCTGGGGCCCCAAGCTCCTTATGTATCTAGGGGGTGGGTGGGCGGTATGCCCTAGAAGGTTTAATGCGGTCATACCAAATCCTTCCCGAGATGGTCGGGCTAGCACCTAGTATTTTTATTTTTATTTTTATTTATTAGTCTACAAATTTAACAATTAATCTGACTAAATATAATTACGGATTACAGAATAAATTACAAAAGCATACATAGTGTGCAAAATTATATTATAAAATATGTATATATATTAAATCGGTTGTCGGGATGGACTGTAATGCCGAGCAACGGAGTTGGTTATTAGTGTTGTTGGAATGGACGTGGTTTCGAGCAGCCGACATTTAACACACAATAAGTAGGGCTGCGATGTGTGGAAGGTTGGAAAGGGCGTGATTCCAAGCCACCCACCCATATTATTTCGTATTTATTTATTTATTAATTAATCTACAGATTGACATATCTTGTGCTTATCAATCTAAATACAAAAGAATTTGCAAAAAACAAAAAAAAACAAAATAACAGATTTAGTTTAACATGTTAATTTTGAAACAGTGTGCTCAAGGCAGTGAGTATATATTTTTTTATACTGTAAAGTGTGTCATAGGTATCAATATTATTGCAGTGATTATTGAAATCTTGGCACAGACAACGAAAAATTCATGCATTTGAAATTCGATCTACATGTAATTAAATATAAAGGTTGGAAATACCGAGAGGGCCTAAAAGGGATATCAAACATAACCTCGCCAAGCAGAAATGGACTGTTTATCATCCCTCTTAATAGTTTTACCATGAATAACACACCAAGCATCTCCCTACGGCTCTGTAGTGAAGGCAGCTGTAAAAGGTTTAACCGGCTGCAGTAGGGCGGTAGATTCCTTGATGGATCCCAGGGCAAATGATTTAAAGCAAAAAGCAAACATTTTTTTGGACCGATTCCAGTTTTTCACTGTGAATCTGATAACGCGGGTTCCAGATAATGGAAGCATATTCCAATATAGAGGTCTTAGTAACAATAAAAAAAGAGTTTTAGTGACATAGAGCTTATTGAATTCCTTTGACCACCTTTTTACGAAAGTCAAAGCCCCTATAGCCCTATTCACAAACGATTCGATAGGTAAGTCCAGTTTAGGGTCCATTATAACGCCAAGATCATAAAATTTGTGACTTGCTTAATGTTATAATCGCCTATCAAGTACTGATGGGATTTAAAAGATTTACTCGTAAAACAAATAAACTTGCACTTCGGTAAGTTTTAATGGCATGACGTTCACATCACTAGTTACCGGAACTTACCGGATCTGCATGCGGCAAAGGACGATCAACATCGATAAAATCCCCCAGGGCATTCGGGAAGTGTCCTTATCGCTACAACAACAACAACATACTCAGAACTTCTTTCTCTATTCTTCTAATAAAGTTACCAATTTTTAAATCATTTTTTTTTAACTTTTTTGCGGATTTAGCGAGAAATACGGTTCTATTCTCGATATGACCCTGCATTTATTTTTAAAATCTGTTAAATTTTATAACCAGGGACAAAATGATTATAATTAATATCTGAAGTTATTCCAAGGGACCCCAAGTAGTTTTCAAATAACTTCATTTTGTTTAACAATAATCCTCACCGAGCCTCTAAAGTTTCGGGCCACCTTAGTGAACTCTTATGGTACCCAAAAATTACCGCTGTATTTTGAAAGTAATTTTAAATAATATCGGACCACGCCCGATACTTAAGATTTACCCGAAAAAATTTTGATACAAAGACTATTCGCGATGGGAATTGGGTGCCAAAGCAAATAGTGCTTAATTTAGTGCTCATCTAAGGTATGATTAAAAATATTTGAAATTTGTGCACTTGCCTAGACCATTGGTATTTTGATTTGTATACTTTGACAAATACATGAGGGTCGATTAAAAAATATCGAAGAGGCTATCAAAAGTTGTTAAATTGGCGGAATAGCTCAAATCGAACGCTGCTATTTATTTTTATCAAGATTTCCTCTGCACTCATAATCTAAGCCATTACAAATTTAATCAATTGAAATATGTAATTAAATTGTTAATAATTCTCCTACTACCTGTACTTGTTTAATTTTTTTTGCCTTATTATTATTGCTAAAATCTTATTAAGTAAAACTAAATATATATGTATGTTGAATGTATAAATAATTACCGCATATGTTGTTTCTTGATTTTCTTCTCCACATATTGCACTGCATTAAGCTAGAAATGGTTCTCTTTAAATTTCGGTGGTGCAGAATATACAACCTTTTCATGCGCACGATACTCCTCATCATCATCGTGTACTTCACGCCAACATTGAGCACAAAAAAGTTCACCTTCACAGCCTTTACAACGGCAGACAGCATCTTCATTGCAAATATTACAAAAATGGTAGCTCCTCAAGTTCATCGGCACGTAAATTACCTGGAGGACCAGGTATATCAGAGGTCAATTCAGTTTCTAAATCTGAGGGTGGCGCTGGCAGGCGTGATTCAGCCAAATACTAGAAAGAGTAACCAAGGAACATAGTAGGAAAATAATTGATTATAGGTGGTATATTTGTATTTGTTTGCACTACCTTTTCCATAATGGCCTTCAGCACAGTTTCATCATCTTCATTATCGCTTGGTGTATTAGTATCTGGTGAGTTATCTCTAAGGTTTGCTGCTGCCATTAAGTTGCTGCTACCACTTGCATCATCAATTGGTTGCTCTCTCAGCGCTTTCAAACGTCGTTCAATATCCGTGATCGAGTCAATACGCTCGTTTTCTACTTGTCTATCAATTTGGCCTTCATCTAAGAATTGCGCTAAAAGATCTTGCATTTTCTGTTGGTCCGTGCGCTCATCTAAAGACAGTAATATATCCTTTTTGGAGTAATCTTTTTGTGGCATGCCATTCAAATTTGTTAGACGTGTGCGTATTTCATCATCAGTGCACGATTTCATTTGTTTTAAGATCTTTTAGACGTTTTGTTATCACACTATCTAGATTGCCTTCAATTTCATCATTATCAGTATTGGAATTTGCGTTTGATGCTGCAGCAGCTGTGGTACTAGTACTGTTAATTGGCGCTAAAACTTTACCCAAATCTGGTGGTGGATCGTCTCTGCAATTGGGGAATAATTTGAAATTTAAATAAATTTGTACATGTTTGCCTATTTTGATTTGTATTACTCAAGCAATGCCGCTGCTGCTGCCACCAATGGATTATCTGCTGGCATATTTCTTCTTCCCTTTGGTTTCGTTACCAACGTTTCCCGGCAATGCTTCGACATCAATCACCTTCTCAGTAGCTTGCTGCTTGGAAAGTTTGTCATAGCATATTACACATACGTTTAATACTTTCCCTGCGTGCTTTGGCACTGGCATTGGACGTTTGAGGCACTTAATGCAGTAGGAATAGCCACAATTAGGACAGCCATGCTGAAATTCGAAAAAGTGCAAAGAAACAAAAGTATTGACCAATTAAAAGCCCTTCTCTTTACATATAATTACCTCCTTTGTGAAGAGTCCATACTTTTTGCTGCACCCAAAGCAGGACATTTTGGCCAATAAACACACAAAATAATTATTTAAATTTCTGGTGGGTGCAAAATTAATCTTAATTTGTTAATAATTACTGTGACTGTGACAAATTATTATTCATTGTTTCGAAATCAGCTGTTCAGTCGCAGCTGATGAGCTACCAGCCGTAAAAGTTTTTATACAGACTGCAACTCTATAAGAGCCAATTAATGGTGACTTATAACCATAAAACCATTCCCAGATAAAAGAGCGAATTAATGGTGACTTATAACCAAAAGCCATACCAAATAAATCAGCTGATCGAAACCTACCTTATGGAAATCAATGTAATTGATTAATGGTGCCATACCATAACGCTAATGCCATAACCATTACCATAGCCAGCCAATAGGTTTTTGGTTTCTCGCCATATCCGTAACCTAAAAATATTTGAGTTGGTGAATTTAATAACTTTTTGCAGGTTTTATTCATGGTTTTGTATACGTTATGACTAAGAGACTTGTTTTTGTGGAATATGTTTGTAATTTTATGCGTTTTCTTCATTTTTTATACTCAGTTGAGCAGAGCTCACAGAGTATATTAAATTTGATTGCATAACGGTTGGTTGTACAGGTATAAAGGAATCGAGATAGATATAGACTTCCATATATCAAAATCATCAGGATCGAAAAAAA
>JARSSU010029763.1:0-10479 GCA_029619165.1 Eurosta solidaginis
TTTACAGAAGCAGTGTTTGATGCAACCTGGAACGTAAACCGGGTGCCATTTACTTGCTGCTGAAACGGACGGCCACTTGGTATTTGTGTAGCAGTGAGTTATGGTGGGCGTTGCCAAACCCGACGTCGTCCCAGCAACCCACAACTAGACACCTGTGACCTGTTTTTTAACACAATTAATGCAAAGCGCATTTTTCTTATGCAAAATAAATCGATCGGTAACCGTTAATTAGAAAATGATCCAGTCAATTTTTTTTTAGTGGATAAAATACCTTTTTAATTTGCATATGCGCATTTGTTGTAACTTTAGCTTCGGTAATACTAATGTAGATCTTTCAGATCGCTTTTCCGATAGCTTATTTTTTCTTTGTGAGCGTATGAGGGCTTATACATGATGCGTCATTATCCTTCTAGAAGACTGACAAAACAGCGCCTTATAAGAACTTTAGCGCAATCATTCCATGTTGCCGTTTAGAGTATCGAGTGATCATTCCTATTTTTGGCCCTTGTTGAACACCATCAACGTTTAGACATGTGTCTAAATGAGTTAAATGTAGCGCATTTGTTATGTCTCCTTATCGTTACTCGCAACGAATTGCAATGACTCATAGGTGGCGATATAGTATCAACGGCATGCGGAGGAAGGGACGACGATGGCGTAGAGAGAAATTTTTCGCTGATGGGACTAAACATTTGCTCTCACACTAGTCAAAAAATTAGGACACTTTTTGTCATCCTCTTCTCCGCTGATAAACGTTCTAATGCATCGCGGGTAACTTTTCGGCTAGTACAATCTGAAACGCTTTATACGTGATGCAGAGCATTCTACTCAGATAAACTTGCTCATAAATGTTAAACTTTTCAATATTTACTGAGAGGGACGTTTCATCATGAACCATAAGTAGTAATAAGTTACCATTAAAATTTTATAGTCACCTGCATATGTATGACCGTGATTATTGCAAGTTTAAATTTGTGGCAAGCGATTTCATAGGTGCCATATTCTAGCACGTAAACGTAGTTTCCGTGCGGTGTTACTGCATGTAATCGGTTCTACCAACCACGAAAGCACCTGAAACTTGTTTTGTTCGAAACTGTCATATGTCACTCATTGTCACCTCGTGTCTCATCCCACTCTTCTCAGACCCCTGTCAATGTTTTTTCTATACTCCGTTTTTGACTATCGCCATAACTGATGCTTCATGTATACGAGTGTTTTAGATTGTCTAACCTACTATTCAGGTTCCTTATTGGGTTCGAAGCAGACGTGAAGATATCATCTATGAAGATGTCTTGATGTCGAGTTATATATTTTTGCGAGTAAGTAGCACTGCTGTTGTTTTCTGTAGTAGCAAGAGAACTTGGCTACTTGTGGTTAATCAGCCCGGCGTTATCTGCTTGAAAGAGGCGCATTTTGAGCAAAGTGACGTGTTAATGTATTAAACGAAATGTGCATAATAAGCAACATTGAACAGGGACTTCACTATACCCTTGTTCCACGCCCCAGCCGAACGCGGCTGAAATGTACTTTTCGGTTGTGCATTTGGTTTATCGATTTATTCTGCAAATTATGAAAAGGTTTGCAATAAACCGTTGGCTCGACGATATATCAACAGAAATTTTCTCTCGATTTAATTTATGTAGCTAACTCGTGCTCAAGAATTCCGATGGTAAAAATCGGGTTCCAATAGTCTCAATGTTTAACCATCAAATTATTATATTGATGCTACAGATTAGCGTGCATTGTCAACTTAGCGTAAGTTGAAATCACTTTTGTTAATATATATGAACACCCGATATGCCACATTAGTGATACCAACTCGATATTGGGTTTTACTGCTAGCATAATTGCAGTTCACAGTGACCATAGTAGTCTCATATCTTTATTAAATCGGATGATCCCGCCTACTCGTCTCTTATTGAAATAACATATGAGTTTATGTATATGTAGTTGTACAGTAGTACTAATTAAGGCATACTTTGGAAATTATATGTGCAATTTTGAACACCGCAATATCATGCGTTCTCTTACATAGTCAGCCTTCTACATTACCGCTCGTTAGATATTATATTCTTCCTCCTGCTCTCTGTATAGCTGTGTGCTAACTCTTTTGGTGGCGTTATGATAAACAGTTACCGCGACTATTTATACAAAACTGCGCTATTTTTAGATGGCTCGGCCTTTTGGGTTTCTAGACGGACTCCACTGATTTCCCTTTTTATGCCACCGTCTTTATTATGACCTTTCCTGACGAATCCTTACTCACATACAACTTGAAATTTCGTTTTTATTCTTTATTTTTCTGTTAGACGCCCGCAATATATTTGGTAAGTTCCAAATTTCACATACCTCATCCAAACCTAGGCATCATTTCTTACGTCGTCACCACAGCCAACTGCACGACACAGAGGCACCACCATTTGGCCACAAGCCACCACGACACCAGCCAGATTCGGTATCACCAATCCCAGCAATCAGCAACAGCCGTATCACCAGCGAGAACCCAACGCAATGGTCTTCAGCAAGCAGGCGGTCGACCAGGCAATCAACAACAACTCCACATGTACCACCAACATCTGCATCTATTTTAAACTTGCAACCAGCCACAGTATCACTATTACTATGTTTTTATTTATTATTCTTTACACCACGCATCATTGATTAGAAATTTAATAATTTTGTTTTTTGCTGCAAGCAATGAGTATAAATTTAACAATTTATCTGTTTTTGTTTTTATTAAAGCACGGCACTTTCCTTACAAGTACCTGTCACGGTCGCCAAAATGTATTCTGCACTCGTTTGTGCAACTAGCAAAAAAAAAAAAACTGTCACTATCAAATGCCGTCGCAATCAAAACAATGTTGCCTTGCTGGGTCTATATAAACATAATATTAAATTCATTTATTCAATTAGAAGCTACCAACCCATAAAACATTTGTTTCTTTGCAATATGTTCAATATGAATATGTATGTACATAGCTTTAAATTATAAAGACAGTAAATGGTCGCATCTATATATGTGTATTTTTGATTGATGAGCTATAAGCGATTCTAATAAATCAAATACATACTAATACAATAATGTATAAAATGAGTGTTAAAATTGCATGAGAATGAATGTTAAGTAATTGTAAACTATCAGAGATCATTCATTAAATATAAAAGTATAAAAATTTTAATACTTAAGGTGATGTATAGAGCTGCCAGATATACTTTATACTAAATTTTGGCTACTTCAAGAACTCGTTAATACCTTCTTTCACTTGTGATTATGAATTCATTTATACAAGGTTGTTAGTAATTACATGCGAGCTATAAAGATGAATACAACATACGAAAATGAAATATGGAAAATATGCTAGTGTAACGATAATAGAATTAAAATTATATTATGAAATATGAGAAATACATATGGTTGATGTTCTCCAACAGCCGGTTTCGCACTTTACATATGAAAATCAGCGAAATGCCCTATGTTTTTTATTTTTGGAGTTTATTTTTCTTCTTTAGAAATTTATTTAGTCAGAACATATGTAAATGAAAAATGTATTAAACTTAGTAATAGAAAAGAAGTTAAAAAAAATTATTAGAATAGCGTTTTTACAACCCTTTTAAAACCAAGGCACACCGCTGTACATGCATTTGCATGTCGTAAAAATAGTTGTGCTCGTTTTTTATTCAACCGTTTTAAAAAAAAGAAGTATAACTGTGACACCACAATTGCATGATCCGTAAAATTGCTTTTTGTAGTGGTTTTTTTAAGCACCACAGAATCATTCAGGTAGAATGAATAATTACATTTCGTTCTTATTAACTCGTCTCCGTAGACCATATATAACGCCACAGTTTTTTTGTGTGAATGCATTAATCGTTTTGATAAACTCAAGTGTTAAGAAGTTGCTAATTTCAGGTCAAAAAAATATTTCAATAAAAATATAAGTGAAGTGACCATTCAAATCAAATTTTTCAATGAAATCCACCATCCTCTACACCGCAAGATAATCAACTACATCAACAACTATCGAAAATCCAATGATTCATATACCCAAGCATGATGTTACTGTTTTTGGTGATTCTATACTGTGTATTTAACTGATCTCTAATTACCAACCCCATCTGGATATCTTGAGATATTATTTTACTTAAGCGAACGTGCCCTAAACAGATCAAAAAAAGTTTTCCGATAAATCAATTCACTATCAAGCACAAGAAATTGATTGTAATTTTTGGGAAAACTTGGTAGGAAATAATGCTGAAAAAAGTGTATTAATAAATTGAATAAATTGCTTTGACAAGTATCAAGAGCAAATCAAGAGTGAAGAAACATCCCAACAATTGGCAGAGTATGTAAAATCTCCTGGAAACAATTTTTTACTTGGGAGAAACTCTCCCGTAAGTTATTGCTATCAACTCATTTATTATAATTTTCAAACCATTTTTAAATTATTTTATTATTAATATTTTCAGGTGGTGGACGGCTTCCAGAAATTTAAGTTGCAAAATATGCCCCCCTGATCCAGAAAAAATTTATTTCCACCGATCGAAGTACTTATCGACATGGCCCTGCAATTTTCTACCGTCGTGGTTCGGTGGATCTGGCTAACATCAACCAGGAAATTGTACATTCTCTGTGGCTCACCAAGGCCGCTAGACTATTGCGATTATATGTGACAACGAGAAAATCCAGATGCTAAATTTAAAGAATTCTGGTTGAATGTATAATTAACATGTTATGTGCCAATGTACTCTCAATATCAATATTACAGCTCTGTCGGTGTACGGCAGTGCTTGATTCTTGTCTATAATTATTGGTATTGGCTCATGATTTCTAGTACCCTCGTTTAACAAGGTATTTGTTTAACCGGCTTTATGTCCAATTTTTTAGTATTAAAACATCCCACAAATTGTTTTTCTTTAGTTAACCACTCATATTTCGGTTACACACGGTAACCGTCTTCAGTGGCTTTGAACTATAACAAATTCAGAACCATAACATAAAAATACAATTGACATAAAAAATTGAACAAACATGAACATTTTCTCTACATACATTATTTATCACGTCTCGTGTTTTAACGTGGATCGCGAGTCACTGTCTCGCATATTGTTTATCAACAAGTTTGTAGTATGCTCGCGCAGTTATCAATGTCCGTTTTGTGTATTCTATCCTATGTTGAGTCCGGTGTGTTTACAATATGAAGTACTTCTAAAGTCAATCTCTTATTATATTGTTTCTCTTCCTGAAGTATTGGTTGTTTGTTAAAGTTCGGAGAGTGTTTTTCGTCGTACAGTGTGTCATAAGTGCTGTTTTTTGGTGAGTGTGCTTCGTGGCATGTTTTAAAATCTGATTTATGTTGGGCTAGTCGAGTTTTTCATTTAGCTTTGTGGTTGTGCCCACATATATATTATTGCATGATTCCATGTCATTTCACCTACATACAGTATTTTACTATATCACATTGCTTCTATCCGCCTGAGGTACTAGATTGTTGTTCTGTTGAATAATTTTTTAATGTGTTAATTGGCTTGTGCCCTAAGTTCTAACTTTTTCTTTATTATAACAATTCGAGTTGCTAAGCGCTCTGATGTAAATTTGGTACATAACATAATACTTGACAAACATTCATTCAGGTTTTTGTGATTACACCTCGTTGACTAGCTTGTGATGTCTATCTTGGTTAATTAGGGTATTCTGTAGCTATTTCAGAAAATCTTGACTTTTTATAATACTTTTGCTTCTTCTCTTGACTCTCTCGTGGTAAGCAGTCATCTGATATATTTAGCATCATCGTCGTATACAGCCCATTGTCTGTATTATTATCATCGTCTTTGGTGTGTTTTCGAATGAAAGTTAATGATTCGTCCTGTAGACGTGGGTTTCTTATACCACTTTAACTTCATTAGGTTGCCGTCGTCGAATAATACTGAGTTAAGATATGGCAATTTTCCGTCGGCTCTTCGAGTTCCGTTGTGACTTTATATGTTTGTTATAGAAATTTAGTGCGTCAAGTGTGTTTGTACCTCATCTTCATTTATTCTGGCGATAGGTCGTCCCCTGTACTTCGTGACTACTCTTGGTACTCTCGTTAACTTTTTCATTGTCTTCTCCAACAACTCTTCCATCACGATATCTGCATCACGGGTGAGTCGGTGATCCCATTGCAACCCTTTCAGCTGGGTGTAAATTTATCATTAATTTGAAATATCGATTAGCTTCGATGCAAAATTGTTAACATGTCTAGAAACATTTTCTTTGGTAGTTTTCGTATGCTTCTCTATTGGTCGTCTCCTTTTCTTTTTATGATGTCAAGTGCTAGTTGGGTTGGTATACTGTGGAAACAGGGAATTACGTCAACTGATATTAGTCTTTCATCGTCATCAGATATACGAGTTGTTTATTTTTCCTTGAGTCTAGTGTATTTTTTATGTTATAAACGTAACTCGAGTTTACCGTGAGCGTTTTTAAGATACTCCGCTATATATTTGCAGAGGTTGTGTGCTGGAGATCCGACGGCGGACATATCGGCCTGAGTGGGGTATCTGCTTATTGTTGTTTTTGGGAGTCCTTAATCCGTGAGGTAGTGCCGTGGTTGTGTGAGTTTATTTTTCTCGACTTGTGATTACATGCATTCTGTGACATTTTTTGCTTTGAAGCCAGTCGCTGTTGGGTCTGTCTCTGAATTCTGTACATTGTCAAGTCTATATATATCATTAATTTTGGTTTTCATAGTCATCTTACATTCATTGCCACTGTTTGGTTTCCTTTTCCGATGATAAACTACGACTATTTTTACATTTTTGCTCAGAAAATTCCGCGTCCGCTTCACTGTATACTCGCCCGACTCATGTGCTACTCCTATTGCACTTTGTTTATTGTTCTTACATGAGCTTTCACAAGTTCAGGGAATTTTGTTGCGCGCGCGCTCTTCTGTTTAGTCTCTTCGTTGTGTTTGTTTGTACAAATCCTCACCATACCGCGATATATATATGAAACGATGCTGGAAAGCTCTTATTTCCATTGGCGAGCGCGAACTTATGGACCCTTGGCTAACAGAACATTTATGTCTGAGGGAAATTCTCAACATCAGTTGTTTACAAACCACATCTCATGTTTGTTGTTGTTTCACTCCACTAAACCGACATATGGTTTCGTTTTTATTTCCTTAGATTTTCAGGGTTTTGATCCTTGCGCTTTTCTTTAGTGCTCCTAGTAGCTTTCGTTCGCATATATCTCCTCTCTTTGTTTTATAAATTCTTCGAAGTCATCTTCGCGCATGGAGATACATCACAACAAAGCTGAGAGAGCCTGATTCTTATATTTTTTCTTTTGATGGAGACTAGGGTGTTTATTCTGCAGACACTGTATGTGGCGGCCGCATTATTGGGATTCGATAGCAAGAAAAGCGCGACGTGTGCCATCAAGAAAATTCGACGCTATCGAACCGATGTTGACGGAGCCAATGGAACTTAGAGTTTATAAAAACCAGATTAAACTTTATTGCACAAGTTATACGGAAATGATCGTATTGAATGATATAATCTCGTATTTGAACGCACCATTCACGCGAAGCGTTCGTACGATACATTGGAGAATATTTAAATCAAGATGATCCACCGTTTAATATAACCAAAATTCCATCCACATACAAGGAACTCACTTAATTAATTTTTTCATTTACATATGTTTCTGACTATAAATAAACTTCTTAAGATAAAATTAGATATTTATTATAAATAAATAATAAATATTATATATAAATAATAATAATGAAAAACATAGCGCATTATTAGTAACGGTAATAACCCCCCACGGGGGTTCCAGAGGGTGTCCACTGGCATCGGTGGGTCGGGCCTACAAAGTTAGTGAGGGTCAATCATACATTTGGACTGGATTGGAGCACTCTAAATGGGTCAAAGTGGGATTTTTCAAAATTTGCCCTTACTTATACTTTAGATTCTTATATTTTTTTCTTTTGACTAGGTGTTAATTTGCAGACAACTGTATGTGGCGGGCCGCATTATTAGGGGATTCGATTATTACAGAGGTATGTAGTTGTATGTTATGTATCTACAACTATTCAAGTACTAGAGTGCATTCATAAATATGGTATATGCTTCGTCATTGTCATCAGATTGAAACGATGTATCGTTGAGAAAAGAATTTGTATTAGCCACTTTTTCTGGCCCTTTGCGGTTTTTCGATGAACTATTTTCTGGAGGAACATAAAGTGGACTATGGTCTATGTATGTTTTTGGGATCATTTGGGGTTATCTTCCGGTGTCATTTCTGGATGGTTTCGAGATCCGTCAGGGATCCCCGTCGTGGTAATTTTGGGACTTTTTCTCGACTGATACGGGAATCATTGGGACCTTTTCGGCATCATTTCTGAATGGTTTTCGGGACCAGTCCGGCACCTCGTCGGGATCATTTCGGACTTTTTCGGGACATGTTGGGGTCCCTTCCAGCATCATTTCTGGATAGTTTTCGACATTCTCCATGACTTGTTTGCATCTCATCATAACTAGGACTAATTTTTTTTTATTTACATGCATACATTTAGAAAATACTGGAAGTCGGAAAAACATATTTTGGAATACTAACAGTAAGCAACAAGTTTTCAATCCGAAATATAGGAAATTGCTATGCAGCTACTATTGCAGCCTATTTGATATCCTCCGTGTAAACACAAATCCAAAAACATTTGAGTCACTTTCTAATCAGATCGCATCTTTATTTTTAAGCGAATCTAAGGTATACAATAAAAATCCGTAATATTTTAAAATTACTGTAATTTTCTTGCCTTTATCAGGATATAAAAGGGCCAGAAGCCAGCGGGTCTTATATACCAAATATCACAATTCCTTATCAAAACTCCGGATTGATGGGCTTATATCTAAAAAGCCAATGAAAGGACCAACTCTCAAGGCAAGGAACTCCTGTACATGTAAGTAGGAACGGGGAGTGTTAGAGGGATTCAGAGTGGGTGTGGAAGGTGATCTTTAAAAATTAAATGAACGAATTTTTCAGGCCTCACCCGTCCCAGCGGTAATAAAATGGTGAGAAATATTAACATATGAATTTTGCATTGATTAGAGACGGTAAAGGAGTGTCTTCAATTAAGACCAAAATTATATGTAATATCTTTCACAATTTTTTACCATTTGATCGGGTGAGACTGCAACAAAACTGTTCATTTCAACATTAAAGGCCACCGTAATATACATATACTCGTGGAAAAAAACAGCTAATAATGATGAAATTAAACTATTCCTTTTCACAGACCACGCTGAGAAAAATCGTGGCTTAAATACAACGTCGAGCCATTTGATGAAGTGGAAACCAAATGGATATTGACTCTCTTGAGGAGAGACATCAAATGCTGGAGGCTGATACAACCTTGATTTTATTGTTGCAAGAATGGGCCCCTATATATAGCAGAGTTTTGGACTATTTATTGGTACAACTCATAATATATTGAGCCTCATGCTAAAAAGAGATTATGTATTTTAAAGTCCCACGGTCTATACCAAAAATAAGCCAAGTCGAATCTGACCAAATACTCATCTTTAAGGCATTGAGGCCGCCAATATGTTTGAATATAAGTCATATGAATAAAGTATCTTACTTTCATATTTGAAATTATAGATTTAGGGTGATTTTAACAAATTGTATCCAGGAAAGAAGAATTTGTTGTTTGAAAAATGGATCCATTTACGCAAAGCAGTACGCCATCTATTTAACATTTATACAAAAGACTCGCCCACAGTTAAGAAACCTGGAAGCTTTCTTAAGGAAGAACAAATTAACCAAGGTATTAAAATGGAATGAAATGAGTTTAATTATTTTATTGATCAAATTATTAATTTCAGGCGCAACGGATTCTGTTATATGCTACCTTTTACACTGAGTTTATTCCAGCCAGCCGAAAATATAAAGGGAGCAAGCAAACGAACAAGAAACATTAAGTAAAGCCCACTACTGCAGATTCTAGAAATAGCTTTATGATATGGCGCAGCGACAATTCTGAGCTTCAATCGAAGCTTAAATTAATGATTGATGAAAATTATGAAGACAAAGACACCATTCAACCCATAATATGTGCTATAGGAGAGAACTTTTTGAATGTAAAGAATATTTTGCGTACTTCGCAAATATATTTTATAAGTTTGATAATGTCATAAAATGTGTTGATGTGTGATTTAAGATATCCATGTAACTTAATCTTAAGTATCCTTTTGAATGCAAATCTATTTGGCTTTTATACAGCAATTTTTTATGACTTTACTTTGAAATTACATGAAAAATAGTACTTTGTGTGCAGTATTAAATGATATAAAAAAAGGAATTGAAAATGGAAGCAGATATTAAATGTTTTGTATGTAACAATCTTTCGAACATGCGAAAATTTATTAAGCATTTCAAATTATTCATGTGCTTATCACCCAAATGATATGTATAAATAATAAAATAAGATAGAG
>JARSSU010029764.1:0-61848 GCA_029619165.1 Eurosta solidaginis
CCTCTTTCTCGTTTTTCCTTGTTTCTTTTTTCACTACTCTCTCTGCTTTTCTCTTTCCAGTGTATCTTTCTCCCTAAATCCCACATTTTCCCCATCACTTATCTTCCGCTCATTATCCATATCTCTCTATCTTTGTCTAACTATATTTCTTTCTTAGTCCTCTTTCTCTTCCCAGTTCCAGGCTGGCTGCTCGCAGCCCCCAGTCAGTCCCTACCTTTCCTGCAAAAAATAGTGTCCAGACGAATCTAGCAATGGACGCCCCTACGTATGTATATATATAAAATTTCAAGCACATCGAACCAGGAATAAAATTTGTTCGATAGATCGGTACCTGGTCCATTCCCGAAAAACAGTATACTAATACCTAAATCTAAATGAATAACATCAATCGAAGATGGTTTCGCAGTTCATAGCTGGCATACACAACTACATTCTTCGTTATAGTATATGAGATAGAATAGAATTAAATGTTCTTAAGCACAACATTATGTAGTATATGTACATCCCAGTGGTAAATTCATTCCATTCATTGACGATACTGCCGTAATTCATGAGTTTTACAGCTCCGGCTCACGGCCCATTCCACGGGAATGCTGCCTCATTGAGAGACTTGAGACCCAGATGTCGTGATATGTCGCCACGTGAAATGTGATAGGCAGATGTCGCCGCTGTTTTCATTCACTCATTACTACGGCGAAACGCTAGCAGGCGAGTCTAATTTGAAAAAGTAGGTTTTTAAAGGCAAGGTTGCCAAACTAAAGACAATAACTAACAAATTTATCTGGATCAAATCGTTGTTGTTGCATTTACCTTCCATGCTCAGCTCTTTGCCAACCGAATGATGGTTACATTCCTCATTATGTGGAAAAAGTAATCCTTTCCCGATTTTGAGCCAGATCATTTGTTATTTCTTGTAAGGGAAAAAAAATACTTTGCGCAATTGTAGATTTCTTTCCCAGTACTTTCCAAAGGAATGGGAAACGTAACGAAATTTCCCATTCCATTCCTCAAAAGAAATTGCGAAAAAATTGAAGAACTTCACCTTATGAACTTCGGATCATACATTTCATTATTTCTTCAGATTTTTCTTGTGAGTGGTAAATGAAGGCATACGGAAACACCAATGAATAAACAAACTACTATACTCTTAAAGTTCCCAGCTAAGTAAGGGCATCTCCCTTCCTTCCTCCGCTATCAGGGTGGTGTCATAGGAAAACAGCATACTTTTAATTTTCTGTGATACATTCAGCTGGCATAACGTAACCACCATTATGTTCGGGAACATTTTTGTCTCGTATTCTTGATCTTTTGATAGCATCCATAGTTGCCTCCGCTGCACCATATTGTAATGAATAATATAAGAGCAGACAATGGCAAAGAGTCGTCCGTATAAAACCTGAGAAACCTTTGAAGTGAAGTGTAATTAAGTTATAGCGGCACCAGGTGAAACTATATTTGTCAGATGCCAAAAGCTTTTTTATATTTAAAATCTTGCCTTAAAATCATGCATCGTTTCGCCTCCTTGTTTGAAAGTTTAGTGGTCAGATGTTCTTCTATGCCTCATTGTTTTTAAGTCGGGATATTTGCTTTTACACCTCCTCACAGTTCGATGTTTGTCCTTGTACCTGGGCCATGCCCATTCTAAAACACCTTGGCGCTGAGGGAGTAAGCTACCTGAAGCACGTTTTCAAGCCTCAACAAACCGGTCAACGAAGGTGAGTCATAACGAACGGTATCACCACATTCGCCAGTAGCGAAGACATTGGAACCTTCCAGCTCCGTCTAGTTTACTGCGAATCTTCGCCTAGACACTCATCAGCACAGTCAACCACGGCAATCTACTACAAGATACAGAAGATTCACCATTCCCCTTTGTATAAATATTTGAACTGCAAATTATCTCAACCTAGCCGATCAAATCCACGGCCACTCCGTTTTGCGACGTGGAATATTGGACGTTGGAGGGGGATAGATTATTCCCGCTTTTTTTGCCTCGTAAAAGCAACTCGCGTCCTGATACTTTAATTTGGTAGTCTCAAAGCTCTGCTGACATAAGGAACAAATCTCTAGTGATTAAATCATGCTGAAAGATGTTCGTAAATGAAGCAAGTGGCCTTGTATAAAAAACAAAAAAATTATTATTAAATTAAACAAAATTATGACTCCATTAAATTTCTGTGTGAAATGGGTATTAGACACGACCAAATTTAAATTTTTTTTAAACAATTAACACGGCATTATAATAAAAGCCAGGCTGAGAATATTTAGCAAGTATTATATTAATTTTATTGTTTTAGTTTCTACTTTAAGTTGCATGCATACATTTACATTTTTTACAATCTCGACCAAAACGTATGCTAACTAGAAAATACAAAATATTTATTTTGAAATACTTATACTCATTTTTTAAAGCATATTTAAATCAGTTTCGTATATAATTCATAACTGAGCTGCCCTCGTTATAAGAAAGAATGTAATTCGATCGTCATTATGAGGTTGCCATTTTTGATTAAAAAACAGATTGAAGTTTCTCATGACATCAAAATGAGGAACAGCATTACCCAATCCAATACGTATAGGAGAGGTTTATTTTAAATCTAAGTTTTTTGCCGGCTCAAGGTCCAAATTAAAACACAAACGTTTCATCTTTTTTGTCAATATATTTCGGTTACACTTCGGTAACCATCCTCAGGACACTATTAACAACATAAAAAACATCACAATATAAAACAATGTACAAAATAAAAATTTTGTAAACAAAAAATCAAATACATGATAAATATCTGATCCGTCTAATGTGTCTTTGTTGTCGCTTGCTCTCTAACAAATGCCTGTACAAATGTGCGCTGTGGTCTATATCCGTTTTATAGTACATTAGTATGTTTGTAGGTACGTTGATTATGTCAAGCATTTCCAATGTAAAACGTTTTCCCGTAGTGTTGTTCTTGTACAAGTATAGTTGCTCTGTTAAAGTTAGGAGAATGCCCGGTACTTTTACAGTGAGACATAAGGGCTGTTTTATGAAAGTTTGTGCTGTGGGACTGTTTGTAGTCAGACTTGTGTTGTGACAGTCTGGTTTTTAACTTTCCTTTTGTTGTATCCCACATATATGCTATTACATGGCTCATCCGTTTTACCGTTACATGGAATTTTGTAAACTACGTTACTTTGTTCGGGTGTTGGAATTCTCTGTTTAGTTCTATTAAATATATTCTATGTAGTTATTGGTTTATGAGCTATTCTCACTTTAATTTATTATAACAATCAGATCTCGCTACACGTTCTGATAATTCAGGTACATATATTAATGATTTGAATATTTTCGCTTTTTCTGAGCTTTTTGATGGGTTTTTGTTGAAGATCGCCTTAATAGAGAATTTATAACCGAGTTCGGAAATCATTGTCTTTTAGTATTGATCTTATCTCTGCTTTTATCTCTTTGTGGTATATTTCGTCAGATATTTGTAGCATTCGTTGTATATAGGCCATTGCTCTATCATTATCATCGTTTTGGGGTACTTTGAATTGAAGCTTATGATTCGTCCAGATGAGGTTGGCTTTTGGTACCACTTTAATTTTGATTGATTTTGTCTTCTGATGATAATTGAATCAAGATAAGCTAATTTTCCGTTTTCTTCGAGCTCTATCGTGAACTTTTATATGCTTGTCAAACGAATTTAGTGCACTCAGTGTGTCTTGTACTTCGTTTTCGTTAACTATGGCAAATAAGTCGTCAAAATATTTTGTCAGTAGTCTTGGGGGACGTCGTAATCCTGTTATCGTTTTTTCTAAGAGTTCCTCCATTTTAATATCCGCAATCATTGGGGATGTTCGTGATCCCATTGGTAGTCCTTGGTATTTTAAAGATAATATCAAGTATTTTTACAAAAAATTTATGCTAGAAGCATATTGTGTATTTAGGACTTTGTTTTTGAGATTCTTATTTTGTAATGATGATGAGATAAAAGGCGTTAGTATATACAGGTGCACTCAAAATCTTAGTAGTGCTTATGGCTCATTTCATTTTAGTGAACATATTTTTTTTTATCACAACAGTTTTTCGGTATCCACTGTAAAATATATTAGATTAAGAAATATGGAATCATGTTTTAGGATTAACCGGTTGGTTTTGTTAATTTGTATAAAATTTAAGTTCCAACGGCTTTTTGGTCAGTGGACATCTTATTAGTGTATGAAAGAAAGAGAAATTTCACACCTGAGCCGGCGCGCCCTCACAAAACAAATTTATTCTAATAGCAAATCTTACGTGGAAGTGCCAAATTTCATTGGTTGCTCACCAAAAATGGTACGTAATGTCATCAAGTACTAACCAAGTGGCAAAAAGCGTAAAAGAAAGCTCAGCAATGTCGGTAAGAGAAGTTAAGCCCGTCATCAGATACCCAATGCAGTTTCTATTTGCGGCTGCTACTGAGATCAAAGATGCCGTAATAGTGTCTTTAAGCGTTGACAGTGATCCCAGACGTTTGCGTGAGCATGACCTGGGTGCGCACAGTTAAAAAAAGGGACCGTTGTTGACTAAAAGGCATGTACAAAAGATACTTCATTTGCAAAAGAACATTTGAATTGCCCCGCGGCTAAAAGACGCAACATTTTATGGTCGACCGAGTCGAAGATTGTCATGTATGGTTGAAAGGGAGCACGCCAATATCTAAGTCGACCACCTGAATACCATCTGAAATATACTACAAAACCGTAAAGTATGGAGGTTCCCGTATTATGGTCTGGGCATGCTTTTCTTGGCTAGGTGTGGGCACCCATCTATTGGTTCAGGGAAATTATAACTGGCGCTTCATATGTTGATATACTCAAGGATATCGTGCTGCTATATGCCAGCGACAAAATGCCATTTTCTTGGACGTTCCAGCAAGACAAAGACCTAAAATGACCGCCACAGTTACTACACATAAACCCTATTGAAAATTTGGGGGTTGATGTCAAGGAGGCAGTTGCCCAACGCAAACCAGCATCAAATACGCAACAATGAGAAGGAGCTTTAAAAAGCGCATGGGGGTCGATCTCAGTTGAAAGATGTTAAAAACTTGTTGACTCAATGCCACATCACTGTGCTGCAATTCTAAAGAATAAACCATTACATGAAGGTATTTCAACATTTTACTTACAATTTGTTGCACTAGAAAGTATTTGACCGCGCAAAATTTGCTACAGTTTTTCTAAATATTTTTATCTTTTAAAATAAGTTGAAAGTTGAAATTGTTCTACGACTTGATTTTTTAGATATTTGGAGGTAAAATTTTTATTTTTTTAATTGAAGTGATACCTGTTTTAATCTATTATGTTTAAGTATGCCCACTACTAAGATTTTGACCGCAGCTGTACTTGTTGTGATGTTGATATAGAAAAATATAGTTCTAGGGCCTTAACACTGTATCGACAAATACGAAATTTCAAAAAAAACATGTAAAAATTTAAAAATTGAATTTGACAGCTTTTGAGTCATTTGTGACAGTGAGACACCCATTTCACGAAACCCTAACACTTAACTTCAGCAGCATATCAAAGCGCACCCATATATGTCTAGAGAACTGTGTAGGGAACACGGCGCTGGCAGCTTCGAAACTTGTCCGCTGCATGCCTTGTAAGGCTACTCGAGTAGTCTTTTAATCTTACCAAGTGCTACCAGCGGTTTTAAAGAATTGTGGATGCTCGGCGATGTTGCCTTGAACTTTAACTTACTTTTTGATAAAGATGGGGCAAGAACATTTGATTTGTGAATGTAAATAGCTCTTCAAATAATGCTCCCAATTCGGAAAAATATATGCTTGATCGACTTTTGACTGAATCTAATATTTACCAGACATTTGATGATAAGTGGCTTCAAGGCGTCAAAGCCGATGATAACGGCATGAAAACATAAAACCACGTGGAGGTACTGTTTTCAGTCTGAAGTGAAGCCTCGGATATTTTCAAGCAAAGCGATATTTTGGGATTTTTGAAAATTCTCAAATTTGAGCGCTACCAACAATATTTTGGCAGGGTCGCTGTTGGTTGAGGCCATATACTCCTTCCATCTAAACGTTAACTATTCCAGTTTTCTTTAATTGGACAAGAAGAAAGATGTCGGCCAATATTACTCATTTAGATAAGTTCGGTATTCAAGCCATTGTGCTAAACTCCCATGTCTGCAGAAAAAGTCAGTTTCCCATGATATATTTGGCATAATACGCAGCCTTGAGACCGACATGTTTGAACAAAATAGTTCAATGTTGAGTTCTATGATTGAAGATTTCTGTTGACGAAATAAGCAACTGATAAATTGCTTTATACTCCATATTTTCCCGCAAGATTTTGCACACTTTCAGGCGGTCACAAAGATTTCATTAATTTTTCAAACCAATAAATATGAAAGATTTTTTATAGTTGAGATGACAGGATGAAAAAGCATAATCTACCTTCGTTCTTATACCATAAGCTGCCCCTATTTTCAAGGAAAACTTTTTTTAAAAACTCGGATCCAGGCTTACTGTACACTTTGTTAGGTTAAAATAAAATAAAAACAAAGACAAGACACTATAACCTAAGAAGAGATTTTGGGGCGTGCTTCTTCTCCAATATGCGCCGTGCTCGTTTTTTTTATTTTGCCTATAAAATTGCGGAGTAGGTCCCATTTTTATGCCGACTCCGAACGGCAACTTCAAGGCATATGAGTTTTAACTTCGAAGATTGCTAGAAAAACTTTTTTCTAATTTAAAAACCTGATTCTTAATTTTTTTTGATGCTGCTCTGCCCATAGCTCGAGCCCAGGATCTTCGGTGTGGTAGGCGAAGCACGCTACCACCATGTATGATAACTTAAATCAACAACTAAAGTTGTTAGTTGGCTAACTAAAAAAAAACAATACAAAAAAAAGCTTAGGTTTATATATTTAATGATATCAAACAGTCAAGCAACAATTTTAGCAATCATTAGCATAACAAAACGTCATTATCGACGCAAATAAAGTATGCATAAGCAGTACATTATTACTGGAAAATTTATGTTACTCATACGCCATGTCATCCCACCATAAATTAATGTTACAAATAGCTACCGCATTTATGTATGTATGTATTCGTTATTTAACATAAACAGCAAATATGCAAAATTTATATAAAAACGAAATATGCAACAAAATGAAAATTGATGATGATGATTGTAACAAGAGACACTCGATATACTCATACATATATACATATGTATGTAAACACAAATCTCCAAATAAAAATATTTTCACTACATAGACAAAATCATTCATAAATATATTCATGAATATTCGCAGAATGCTGCAGGAAACATTTTTCTAACAGAATGAACATTGTCACAAATCCCCATTGTATAATGAGTTAAAAAAAAACGATTTTTACCACAATAATCTGACACACACTCAGACAGATTTTGATTTTTGATGGCAGCCGAGAAAATTGGCGGGCTCGTGCATCAAATTGGGGATTTCATCTTATATTCATATGAAAAACTTGTTGAATAAATAAAATGTGTTTCAACATCAAATATGTATGTATGTATGTATGTATACAAAAAATATCTTTAAACATAGGAAATATATTCGAGTTGGCAAATTCTTATTTTGTTATAGATCAAATGAATTTGCATGCGTTTGATGACAAAAATTATGGTGCCGCCGTTGATAGCCGTTTTGTGTATTGAAAGAAGTTAAATGAGGGTCTTTATGAGCTGCAGGCATTTATAAATATACAAAATATACGAAAGTTCGAATGGAAGAAGCTGGTACGTCTCAGACGGTGTTGCCACGGTAAGAAAAACTTAAACTCCCTAAACAAAAAACGAATTACACATAATTTTGAAAATGAATGAATTCCGTCCAGGAATAATACAGATGATGATAAAACCACACGCAACCAACGCAAAGACCCAAAAAACGTAGAAGTGGACACAAAAATATAAAAGTCGATGGTATATATACCCGGTTTTTCGGAAAGGTTAAAGGGCTCTTATACACACAATAAGGAAAGTATAAAAATAGCACATAAACCGACTCACACAACGAATAAATTCTTCAGCAATATGAAAAGTAGAATAGGAACCATGGACAAGAATAACGTAATATACAGGATTCCATGTGCTGGCGACGGAAACGCGAAATGTAATATGGAATATGTCGGGACCACGAAGAATAAGCTAAAAACGAGGATATCGGGACATCGATAGGTTAGGTTAGGTTGAACTGGCCGGTCCATGAGGACCTCACATAGACTGATTGAGTCCGTAGTGTTACCAGAAGTTTATTTTAACGACCAAACTTAAAAACCCCTATCAAAAACAGGATCTATGTTATAAAATAACTCCGTCCTCTTGGCAAATACTAGAAGCTTCCTAGGACTTAAGCCACTTGCTGCTTCTAGATCTGACAGCTGTATCACTCCTAATAGCTGGAGTCTTAACCTGGCAAGTTCAGGGCACAAGCACAGAACGTGCTCGATCGTTTCCTCCTCCAACTCACACTTCCTACATCTGCTATCACTGACCAAGCCTAATTTAAAGGCATGTGACGCCAGAAGGCAGCGTCCAGTCAGAATACCCGTCATGAGTCTACAGTACTCTCTTTTTAATGATAGAAGTAACTTTGTTAGTCTAAGGTTGTAAGACCTACACATAATCTTCGACACTTTACAGCCCCGCGCTTGAACCCACGCCTTTCCCGCTTGGTCGATCATGTGCACCTCTCGCCTTCGCTTAATCTCGCCCAGTCTAATTGGGACGTCTACGGAGCAAGCTTCAAGGGATGCACCCTTTTTAGCTAGTTCGTCCACTTTTTCATTCCCATCTATTCCCATATGCCTTGGGACCCAATATAGATGTATGATTCTCCCTGTCCCGATTCTCTCCGGAGCCTGCTTACACTCTAACACACATTTAGATGCTGTGCTATGCGAGATTATTGCCTTAATTGCTGCTTGACTGTTAATAGAAAAGTTAACATGGTTGCAGCTTAAGCTATTCTCTTCCAGGGTTTCTACTGCTTTGGTTACGGCTAATATTTCCGCTTGGAAAACGCTACAGTACAGGAGCCTGTATGATCTGCTTTATTCCCGGATTAGCACAGCATACCGCAGATCCCTACTCCTTCCACTACTTTGGAACCATCTGTGTACACATTTATCGCCTCGTCCGCCATATGCGCACCCTTGTGCCAACCGTCCACCTCTACTGTGGCCTTAAGATCCCCTCGAAGCGCAGACAGGGAATCAGGTAGTCTGTTCGTCTTGTGATTGATGACGCTGTACTACTATGGCCATAAGGTCGGCGCTCAAGCTGCCCCGAGGCTAGCAGGTCTACAGGTGGAATGTGCAGAATGGCATACAGTGCAGCCGTCGGGGTTGTTTTCAGGGCTCCCGTGATGCTAAGCATTAATAGCCTGCATACCCCCTCTACTTTTTTGAGGTATGTTGCTTTTTGTGTAGCTTTCCAACAAACAAGAACTCCATAGCATAGAATAGGGCTCACAATCGCTGTAAAAACCCAATGAGAAAGAGAGGGCGATAAGGCCCACGTACACCCCAGCATTCTTTTACATGCATAAAGTGCCGTTGAAGCCTTCTTCACCCTCTCCTCCACGTTGAGCTTCCATGACAGCTTACTGTCTAGGATGATTCCTAAATATTTTGTGCAAGGTTTTTCCTGTAAGGTCACCCTATTTAGACCCTAACTTAGGCCTGGTCCAATTTGGGACCTTGTACCTCTTTGTAAACAAGACCATATCCGTCTTCTCCGCATTGACTTTCAACCCGACATTAGATGCCCAGGTATGAATATCCCGAAGCGCCCGATCCATCAAAGAACTAATCGTTGGAAGGCACTTTCCACATATGACAATTGCAACGTCATCTGCATAAGCCGTAAGTTTTACGGGTCCCTCATCGAAAAGCCTGAGCAGTTGGTTGATGACCAGCGTCCACAGCATAGGTGACAGCACCCCTCCCCTGCGGCGTTTCCCCTGTCCACTGATTTCGTGGCCTCGTACAATCCCCATTTGTGATGTAATCTTCCTGCAATTTAACATGCAGCCGATCCATCTGATTAAGGCGGGATGTACTTTAATGTAATTAAGTCCATCCATAATCGCCCATTTAGAAGCATTATTTAAAGCCCCGGCAATGTCCAAGAAGACTCCTAGAGCACGGGACATCGATAGGATATGAAAAATATAATATCAGGAAGGGCACAGAAAACAGCACTCGCAGGCCCACTGTGCAGAGAGTGGGCATAAAGCAGATTTTGATGCTGTGAGGGTATTGCAGCAAGAGCAGCATTATAAGAAACGCTTCACGTTAGAGATGCTCCACATAACAAACGTACCAACAAATAAAAGGCTCAATTACAAAAGAGACATTGCAAACTGCTCACACAACTACAGACGCCTACTAGATAATTGGGAAAATTAGTTCAAAGCTGCATATCAAACAGAACGAACGTATGTAGTTTGGCCAAGAACAAAATAATGTACGCATGAAGAATTGAATGTACGAAAGGAAAATTTGTAGATTTAAGCTAACTTACCTTGTTGTTGTAGCCCCTTATGACGATATCCGAGGGAAATCGAAATATATTGGGAATAAAAACAAACTAGAGTTTTATTAAAATTTACCTTGAGCCGATTAAATAAATGAATACTTTAGACAAATCATAGAAAGGTCATTGAAATCAACAATCAATATTATTATTTTAATTATTATTATTTACCTCGATGCACTGCGAACTTTATTTAGATCCTATTACTGTATGTGGAGGGTTTTATTTTATTAAAGTTCCTCTTCCATATATTGAATGGATTAAGAGTCCGGCCACCAAAATGGGAGATTCCCTGCCTCTCCAGAATGCAAAATTCGCAGAAAATTTGAAGCAGCGTATCATCCTCCAGCTCACAAGAGCGACATATTTGGTTATCCGAAAGATTTAACTTACTTAGGTGATATCGCAAACTGTAGTGTCCCGTATCGTACCCAGGGAGAGTTCGTATAAACATTTGAGCCTGTCTTAACCCTGGATATTCAAACTTGTGTTATTTAAACTGCTTTGTTTCACAGTTACTTATGGTTCCCTAGTGGGTATCTTTGTTAGTCCATAGAAGGGCTCTAGACCATAGAATGCTGCTACAGCACCCTATTTGGCTAGATAATTTGCCTGCATTTATCCAATAGCCTATGAGTAGTTATATAAAACTGCAAGGCGTGCTAGGCAGCCTGTCTGTCTGACATAATGAGGATAAGCCTCTCTCTAGATATTCTGTCATATTATGGCTGACGTAGGGGCCATTGCATCTTGTAGTTGAAATATGGAACTTTTTATGAATTTTCGTATTATTTTTATACGGCCTATCATGTTTCTGACCTTTAGCTCAGAAATATTTTTAAGTCTTAGTGCAGCTGTCCGCTTTTGCTATTAGAATAAGGAAGCTCTTATCACACTCGTGAAGCCAATACAAACAAGTTAATGCAGATTTCTAAATTTATAATTTTGAGGTTTTTTGATATCACGTTGGGAGATTGTTCCCATTTTCCATAGGAGAAGAAAGCTAATGTTGCTTTGTTTAAGGCAGCGAATAGATGAGCATTCATCGTGAACTCCTAGGCATTTTGTTTCCACCGAGAGATGATTCTGGCATGAATAACTTTCTTCTTTTGGTAAAGGCACTAGGAAAGTTTTGTTGGAATTGATGGAAATTCCCTTGGTATCACACCACATTTCTATGGTGCGCATGGCTTGTTCCATGCGATTTGATATTGTTTCCTCGTATATACATTGGATTTCAGTAACTGAAGGAGTTTATATATAAGACAAGTGTAGAGAAAGAGTACACCCCCTTCAAGGCATCCCGTAGCGGCCACAACTGATGCAGTTGTCCCTCCAAATTCAAGACTAATTTTTGATAACATTCACCGAATTATCATTGTCCTAATATCTTTGCTAGTCATAGCTCGCTCGATAGCTGGATGTTTCGTGTTATCGAAATCCCCTGAAATGTCAACAAAAGCGCAGAGGGCTATATTTTTTGACTTCAAAGCCTTTTAAGTTTTTTTTCCGTGAGGCTATGAATAGCCGTCCCAGTGGATTTTGCTGACGAATTGCCAAATTGATCGCTACACAGAGGGAGTGGGTTTAGGTTGTTATACTCATCCAAAGTTGTACCCATTCCTTTGAGGATAAACAAATTGAAGCTTATTGGTCTATACGACGAGGGGAATTGCTCTCTAGCTTAGGTATGATTATAACCTTAAATTACAGTTACTTTAACAATTGCAATCATCACAGCAATTTTTATAATATTTAATTTAGCTAAATTTGTATTAAATTTTTTTGTATTTTTCCATTTATTCTCAACTGCAATTCAAATTACTTGCTGTCATTCAAGAAATAATCGACGTATTCGCACCTTGGCAGCAATGTCACTGTTGTTGGATATAAATTCGAAACTGTGAAGAATTTCATTTATTTGGGAAACAGCATTAACAGCAAAAACAATGTCAGCTTAGAAATCAGACGTAGAATAACTCTCGCCAAAAAGTGCTACTTTGGACTGAATAGGCATTTGAAAAGTAAAGTCCCCTCTCAACGAAAAAAAATCACGCTCTACAAGTCGCTCATCATAACTGATGCCTGGCCTGGAATCTTGGACGGTGATGGGAGAAGATTTGGTGGCTCTTGGGGTGTTAGAGAGGAAACTTCTCAGCAAGATTTACGGTCCTGTCCGTGATGCCGACGGTGATAGTGCAGCGAACAAAGTCTCAAAGGCTTCGCTTGCTAAGTTATGTTATCCGAATGAACGACGACGCTCCGGCCAAGAAACTACTTCAGTCAACACTACAATTTGAAAGCAGAGGAGGGCGAGACCGGCGAGAGTTAGGAGTGGCTTGACCTCCCTCGCTCGGTGCTCCCAATTGTCATCAGTTATGGTGAAACAGGGATAGCTGGCGTAACTTGTTAAGAAATGTTAATGATGATGATGAAAGATGATTATCTTCTACGATTACTTTAACAGGAGTTAGAACCACACTTTCAGCGCTTTCCCTACAAATAACATTAAAAGTAGAAATACACACATGCATACATTTAAGCAAGCAAAAGACTCAAAAATAATTCTCATTTCATTTAAATGTGCGAATTTTTTTTATAGTTCATGTGAGAAATATCATGCTGCATTTTGTATTTTAAGATAAGCTTAGCATGAGAATAACACAAAAAAAAGCCAAAAGTCATTGGCAACTTTTCGCATACTTATGAGTTTGAGGGATAATTTCTTAAGTAAATATTTTGTATGCGTTTAGGAAATATAAAATAAGCAAAAAAGTCGAATAAATTTTAAAGAAATTATTAAAAACTAATTTTTATTTTATCAATTATTTATAACATATTTCGACGCCATTTAAATATTAAGACTGAAGTTCTTTTTTATTATTTGGCAAGTCTGGTTCTAAAAATTACGAAACTCATTAGCGCCAAGGCATTAAAACCCACGAAAATGTTTTTTTACTTAAATTTAGCATTTAAAATTAAGTAACTGTCAAGTACATACAATATAGTATATTTAAATAAATTGATATATATTTAGAATGCATACATATACACTTATAAATGGTTTTATTTTATTTTTGATGTAACTAACTTGAGATTTTTTATGTTAGAAAATATAAATAAACTAGCAGACCCGGCAGACATTGTTCTGCCCTAAATTTGGTCTATCTGCATAAATTTTAATAATCTTTTTCCATCTAACTCTCCCCCCCCCCTCTTCACTTTTTCTTAATCCTTTTATTTCACTCCTTCCTCCGTCTTTTTCACTTCATCTATCTCTCTCTTTCGTCTCACTCTATCTCTTTCTCAGTCTCCTTCTCCTTCCCTCTTTTCTCTTATCACAATTTTTTCTCATTCTTCTTCATCATTTATTGCCAGTCCAAGAGGATGGTATCTATTTTGTTCCAGTCCCATTCCGAGTCCCAATCCCACTCCGAGTCTCAGTCCCAGTCCGTCTCTTGTCTAGTTCCCGGAAAAAAGGATCGTAAATACTAATATAGGCAAATTTATCTACCAAATTTCAGGCAAATCGAATAGTATGTATGTAAGTAGGTATGTGGGTATTATTAATTCATGTCTTTATTTCCGTTTCGCATGCATATTTATCAGTTTTGACAGGTTGATGCGACTAAATCGAATATAACAATGAAAATTACTTTAAAGCTCTCAGCAACAGCTTTCATTTCATACCCATATTGTATAAACTCTGTCTAGGGGTACACGGGCCCAAGTTTTGGCCTATATCTCGAGACCCTAGTCACCCATGGATATGCAAATTACCCTCTACTAAAGCACTCATGAACAGTTTTCATTTGTTATCCATATTGTAGAAATACATTCTATGATTACCCGGGTCCACGTTTTCGCTTATATATTGAGACCCTAGTTACCCGTGGGTACGAAAAATACCTCGTTACAAAATACTCATAAACAACTTCCATTTGATACCCATATTGTACAAACATATCCTAGGATTACCCAGGCCCACGTTTTGATCTCAACACCCTAGCGAGAACGGGATAAAAATTACCGTATGTATGTCTCCTGGTTTTAAGCTACCCCTTCACCAATTTTCAGCCCAATATGTTCATCCTTTCCTTCCTCTTCAATCACTCTTTATCTATTTAAAAAAGCGCATCAAAATTAAGCATTCAAAGGGACATAGGGACAGAAAAAGCGACTTTGTTTTATACGATGTAGTGATGTACATCCATACATACCTATAAACCTACGCCCGAAATTAAATAACGCAGCGAATGCTATATATGTACGTATATATGTGTCATGCCTCACTCAAAAGCAATTAGCGCGCACAGTTCACAGCGAGCAACCACACAAACACATTTTTTGGTAAAAATGTTACTTTTTTTTAAACAATTTGGCTGATATAAGAAAGGAATCAAGTACTTTTTTTGATGTAGATCGAAGTCAAATATTTCAAAGTTTTACCGAAAAGTAGAATTTTTTTAAATCCATCCATCCGTTTATGAGTTATAGGTGTGTAAACAAAAATTTTATGATTTTTTACTACATTTTGGCAATTTGCCACGCCCCTATAATATATATCTTCAAATTATATTAACTGTGCCATCTCACGTAGCTAGGCTTTCAAATGCAAAAAACCGTTTTTCAATCGGAGCATTCTGTGTGAAGTTATGTGCATACATGGCATTTAGCGACTTTATTTTATAAGATTTATAGATGACAAATATTACCAAACAATTTCTTATATGAGTAAAACTGTGTGAGCGTTTGCGCTCTGTTGATAAATAAGAAAGCTTTAAATAAGCAAAATTACTGTATTTCGTGCATCTTATTCTTGTTCCTAAAAAAATGTATCTGTTTCTGTCATTATTAAAACCAAAGAGCAGTGTCTCATGGACGAAGACGCTCTAACCAAGAAAATATTTCAATCGAGATCCGTATTTAGAAGCGTGTGAAGGGAGTAACCCCCACTTACCCAACAAGCATTTGTGTTAGAGAACGATTAGAAAACGAATCGAATTCTAATGTATTTCTCTAAGTAGAAGGTTAGAGGACGATTTGGGGAGGTGTCGAGAACGCTTTAATAAGGGAACTTTGTTCGCGATATCGAGAAAAGTGTGTGAGTTCTAATCGCATTCTAACGTCAATTTCTAATTGGGTTTCCAATGTGACTTTTTAGTTGAAGAGCAATAAAGTTCAGTTATTTAAAACCAACGCAATTTTCGTTGTTTAATTATGCCAAATGCTTTTAATGTGTAATAAATAATCTTATATACTTAACATGAATATAATCCAAAAGCTTCTTATAAAAACTAAAAAACCTAACTAAAATAAAACTTTTGCTGCCATTTCTTCATTCAGTATTAGAGCATAAGATTTCTTCTCGACCACAAGCGAGAATTTCGAAATCGAGAACTCGTTTTCTCGCGAGATTCTCGTATCTCGAAATACTCGTGAATTTCGCGAGCTTCGCGACATTAAATTTAGTCGCTATATTGGCAATATTTATACACTGTTTAATTTTTGCTTGTGGCTTTTTGTTAATTATTTTTCCTTTTCAATGATATTTCACTCATATATACATCTAATATATAAAATTCTTCTGTCACAGTTTTAGAGGCTAAACTCTTCCGAAACGGCTGAACCGATTCTCATGAAATTTTGTGAGCATATTGGGTAGGTCTGAGAATCGGCCAACGTCTAATTTTTTTTCCCTACGTGTGTAGGGTCTTGAGATCAAAACGTGGACCCGGGTACCCCTAGAATGTGTTTATACAATATGGATATCAAATGAAAGCTGTTGATGAGTGCTATAGTACAGGATAATTTTAATACCCCTGGGTGACTAGGGTCTCAAGATATAGGCCAAAACGTGGACCCGGATACACCTAGAATGTGCTTATACAATATGGATGTCAAGTTTCGCCACCAGCTTCATATACAATTAACAACTATAGTCTAGAAACTGTAATAATTTTATTGACTTGGGAGTCATGATGGATTCCAAACTTAGTTTCAATCTTCATATTAATGCTACAGTGAATAAAGGCAAAGGTTGTTTTTGCATTTGTTAAACGGTGGTCAAAAGAATTTAACGACCCTTACATAACTAAAGCCTTTTTGCAACATTAGTAGGCCAATATTAGAATAACGCTCGATAATTTGGAATTCGCGTTATCAATCCATGCATACAGTTTCGAATCAATACAAAACATTTTTACTATTTGCCTTAAGAAATTTCCAATGGACTCTTTAACTAATCTTCCACTTTATACTAATCGATTAAAGCTTATCAATCCTTCCACTCTTGCTAGTCGAGGGAAATGCTTGGTGTAATATTTATGACAAAACTTTTAAATGGATCAATTTCGAGCCATTCCTTCTGAATGAAGTGAACTTTTTGCGTTCCCTCTCGGACATCGAGACACTTCAAAACCCTCTTCTGCTGAAACAATGTAGAACGAATTCGAACAAATGAACCTTTTCGGCGTTTATAATGCCAATATTATAACTCTCACTCAAAACATATTTGATAGCTCGGACTCCCTTTTTCTATAAAAAAGAGTGTTCTCAACCTCTCTCTAAATTAATGTATAATACGTTTGCTTCTGTTCTCTTTCAGTATTACGCTTGGCTGATGAAATTTCTTCTGTAGCTGAGCAGTCTCAGATCGTGACGCTTGACAAACCGCTGCCCATCAAAAACACAAATGCAAAGCTGTGATGAGTGCTATAGTACAGGACAATTTTCATACAATGGGAGTGCTATAGTACAGGATATTTTCATACAACTGAGAGGCTAGGGTCTCGAGATATAGCCCAAAATGTGGACCCGGGTACCCTAGAATGTGTTTATACAATATCGATATAAAATGAAAGCTGTTGATGAGTGCTATAGTACAGGATAATTTTCATACAACTGGGAGGCTAAGGTCTCGAGATATAGCCCAAAACGTGGGACCCGGATACACGTAGAATGTGTTTTTACATATGGGTATCAAATTGAAGCTGTTGATGTATGCTATAATACAGGGTAAGCTTTACACCGCTGAGTGACTAGGGCCTCGAGATATAGGCCAAAACATGGACCCGGATACCCCTAAAATGTGTGTGTATTATGGATATCAAATAAAAGCTGTTGCTGAGAGCTCTAAAGTTCATTGTGATATTCGATTTAGTCGCATCAACCTGGCAAAACTGATAAATACGCATGCGAAGCCGAAATAAAGACAAGAATTAATAATACCCACATACCTATTACATACGTCCTATTCGATTTGCTTGAATTTTCGTATATAAATTTGCCTATATAGTATTTACGATGCTTTTTTCCGGGAAGTAGACCAGAGACGGCCTGCGACTGTGATTAGGACTACGACTGGGACTGAGACTGAGACTGAGACTCGGAGGGGACTGGGACTGAGACTCGGAAAGGCACTGGAACAAAATACATACCACCCTCTGGGACTGGCAAAAAGATATGAAAAATTTAGAGAAGAGAAAGAGAGTAGGAGAAGGAGACTGAGAAAGAGATGAGAGAAGATGGAGAAAAGCTAGAAATAATTAGGTAGGTCCTAGGTACTAGTCATCACACTCCTTATCAATTTAGGGCGTGATCAGACAATTAAATACAAAATGTATGTGGGCGCCCTAGATGATAAGGAGTGTGATGACTAGTACCTAGACCTACCTAATTATTTTCTAGCTTTTCGTATTATTATTATTTTCATGTAAGTATTGTTTCAATAAAACCGTTTAACTTAACAAATTTTTTTTTAATTATTTTATTTTCAAATTTTTAGTCTTTATTTAATTGCCTTTATTTCTCCTCTATTTAGTTCATTTAGTGACTCATTATTACAAGGACTCTTTCCTGACAATTTGTTACAACCTAAGTCCTCAATACATAATCCTTCCAAAGACTTTACTCGACTCTGCGCCACGTATGCTTGTCCCTCCTCCAACTCCAAAATATTTTGATGTCACTTCTACTGGACTGTATGCAATATTTGTCCAAATATGAGCCAAATCGGGTTCATAGGTCGATGTATTATGTGTTCCAAATATGGCTAAATCAAATCGGACCACAAATACGATTTTTGTGAATATCTTGATCCTTGCGCCAACTAGCGGCGATTTTTTTCACAGGTCGATTTCATTCTTGCATGTATATTGTTCCAAATATGAGCCAAATCGGACCACAAATGCGAATTTTGCGAATATCTCGATCCATGCGCCACCTAGCGGCGATGCACAGGTCGATTTCTATTTTTGCATGTATATGTGTTCCAAATATGAGCCAAATCGGACTACAAATGCGAATTTTGCGAATATCTCGATCCTTGCGCCACCTAGCGGCGATTTTTTTCTTCTTATTATTGCATTGTCATCGGGTTCTGAACTATATTCCAAGTTTCAAGCTTGTACTTATCGGGAAGTTACTTAAATTTCAATTACAAGATTCGTTCACAACGGCCGTGCATGCGGCCGTGCAGCCTGTCAACTCAAGCTAAATAAAACCGTTTAAAAAATTCGATTGAGCCATGCCCGTCCGTCTGTCCGTTAACACGATAACTTGAGTAAATTTTGAGGTATTTTGATGAAATTTGGTACGTAGGTTCCTGGGCACTCATCTCAGATCGCTATTTAAAATGAGCGAAACCGGACTATAACCACGCCCGCTTTTTCGATATCGAAAATTTCGAAAAACCAAAAAGTGCGATAATTCATTACCAAAGACGGATAAAGCAATGAAACTTGGTAGGTGAGTCGAACTTATGACGGACAATAGAAAATTAGTAAAATCTTGGACAATGGGCGTGGCACCGCCCACTTTTAAAAGAAGGTAATTTAAAAGTTTGCAAGCTGTAATTTGGCAGTCGTTGAAGATATCATGATGAAATTTGGCAGGAACGTTACTCCTATTACTGTATGTCTGCTTAATAAAAATTAGCAAAATCGGAGAACGACCACGCCCACTTTAAAAAAAAAGTTGTTTTAAGTCAAATTTTAACAAAAAAGTAAATATCTTTACAGTATATAAGTAAATTATGTCAACATTCAACTCCATTAACGATATTGTGCAACAAAATACAAAAATAAAAGAAAATTTCAAAATGGGCGTGACTCCGCCCTTTTTCATTTATTCGTCCTAGTACATATTTAATGCCATAAGTCGAACAAAAATTTACCAATACTTGCGAAATTTGGTAGGGGCTAGATTCTAGGACGGTAACTGTTTTCTGTGGAAAAGGGCGCGAAATCGGTTGAAGCCACACCGTTTTTATACACAGTCGACCGTCTGTCCTTCCGCTCGGCCCTTAACACGATAACTTGAGCAAAAATCGATATATCTTTACTAAACTTAGTTCACGTACTTATCTGAACTCACTTTGTATTGGTATAAAAAATGGCCGAAATCCGACTATGACCACGCCCACTTTTCGATATCGAAAATTACGAAAAATAAAAAAATGCCATAATTCTATTCCAAATACGAAAAAAGGGATGAAACGTGGTATTGGATTGGTTTATTTGACGCAAAATATAACTTTAGAAAAAACCTTGTAAAATGGGTGTGACACCTACATATTAAGTAGAAGAAAATGAAAAAGTTCTGCAGGGCGAAATCAAAAGCCCTTGGAATCTTTGCAGGAATACTGTTCGTGGTACTACATATATAAATAAATTAGCGGTACCCGACAGATGATGTTCTGGGTCCCCTGGTCCACATTTTGGTCGATATCTCGAAAACGCCTTCACATATACAACTAAGGGCCACCCCTTTTAAAACCCTCATTAATACCTTTCATTTTATTCCCATATCGTACAAAACACATTCTAGAGTCGATTTCTCGAAAAGGCGTCCACCTATAGAACAATGGCCCACTACCTTTTAAAATACCTTTTATTACCTTCCATTTGAAACCAATGTCATACAAACACATTCCAGGGTTACCCTAGGTCCATTTTCGTACATGGTGATTTTCTCTTATTTTGTCTCCAAAGCTCTCAGCTGAGTATGTAATGTTCGGTTACCCCCGAACTTAGCCTTCCTTACTTGTTTTTTGTTGCAATGATTTGCCCAAGACATCGTTTTCCGAAAATTTACATTATTTTCCCTTATAAAAATATACACTGGGTAGGCTCAACAAGAGACCGAGTGTCCGTCGGCTTCATCTTCTTTGTTGAGATTATACTCCATTATGAACAATGTTGCCACTTTAGCTTACTTATTGTGGTAAATTTGAAACATTTTTTGGAAAAATTTACAAATTTAGTCATTCTCCAACTTATTTATACTAGCCGTGGTAAGTGTACAATATTCTCATTATAGCACACATTCGACCTACAAGACAGTTTAAAATGAGGACATTTGCTGGCTATAAGTGCCACCTTTAAATGTCTCAATTATTTTAATGACAATTTCATGTAGAGCATTCTACCAATATCGGAGGCAGTGACAGTTACAGAGGCAAAACAGATATGGCACAATGTAAGATATTTTCACATACATACATTTATGAATATTCAATGACTGGGGCATGGCGTAACGATACAAGGTGACAGCACGGCGACAGCTGATTATAAACTTGTTTTATTTGATTGGATACATCAACTTCAGGCGCAGTACGATTTTGACATTTGTACATCAAATTTACAAAAACAAAGTACATGGAACTTTTAAGTACTGTTTGTATGTTTGCCACCATGCTACCACCTTGTATCGTTCCGCCATGGACTGGGGAGAAAAACAGTTTATTTTCCATCCATGAACGCACAAACTAATACGTCTGACTGGAATAATTTTCGTCTTTTTTCTCTAACAAGTTTATTACGTTACTTTCCATTTCCTTTTGGTTCTCTAACCTCTTTTCTCTGTTTTATTTCCTTTTTATCTTGGTTCTCTATTTTGTTTTGTATTTTTGTAAATTTCAATGCATAAACTTAATCACCTGCTTTATGTCCGACAGGGCCATTCTTTAACGTTACTACCAAACAGTAATTTCACTGAGTACAAAGTTTATGCACGCGATTTCACACAAAACAAATTAACAAACTTCCAAATGTTCACACACACGTCAACACATTTTAAACAAACACATACTTAAGTTATTTGCATAAGCCATTTTTGTTTATTTTCACCTACGTTCCATTAACTTACTTACTTTTACTTACTCACTTGTTACTTTGCAAAGTGAGCAGTGAATTCCAGGAGTAAGTGGGTACGACGCATTTATGCCATGTTAACGCCTATTTATGACCTCAAACACACCTACGAAACGAAAAACACATGACATCTGAAGTCTAAGTCGCATTCTCACTTACATTCCGCCCACAAGGGGCAGTAGATACACATCACTCATTTCCAAGTGCTATGCGCCTTATTGTTTGCACTTTTAAAATGAATGACAATGAATGACTCGGATAAGCGTTCGTTGTTAGCTTACAAAAAAGTTCAAGTTAAGCGGCAAGGAGCAGAAAAAAAGTAACAAAAAATAAAAAAGAGAGAACCAAGTGAAATGTAGCAAACGTGTTATTTAGGATCAAAGCAAGGCAAAAATGGCAATGGACAGAAAGTACACTGAGCATGCAATGGGAAGTAAGTGGGGAGCGATGCCCCATCGCGGCCGCATGTTAAGAAACAAAGCTGTCTGAGCTTACCGCGTTACTAATGCTATTCACCGATTTTACTTGGTTAGAACTCCAAAATAATGGTATTATGTTTCCGGATAATGTTACGCGTACTCTTTATATAAATTTTATAGATAGCCTCTTAAGTTGTAATCTCATTCAAATTGATAATGTATTTAATGCACTTGCTAAGCTTTTGGATCTTGTTTTTGTTGATGAGAATTCGATTTTTAGCCTCTCTGAAAGCATTTTTCCGTTGTGGGAACCTGATAGGCATCATGTTCCGCTCGTCATTACCCTTTTTAATATTGATTCCATCCCGACCTCTTCGGATCTAAGTAACCATTCTTTTAATTTTCGGTCAACTGACTTTAGTGAACTAAATAATACTTTTGGTGTTATACCCTGGGAAACTATTTTGCAGTATACTGATGTTAGTGTCTGTTTCGAGATTTTCTTGGGACGTTGGCTCAGGTTTTTTCTGATAAGGTACCTCGGCGAGTCCCCAAAATACATAAATTACCCTGGTACAATATTACTCTCAAAAAGTTGAAAAACAAACGTAATAAATATGAAAAATTGTACAAGGCTGATTCTTCGAATTCTGCTCTTAGAGATCAGTATTTAAACAGTGTCAAGGAGTTCAATGTTCTTGATAAATATTTATATAATCAGTATATGAGTAAGGTAGAATCGGAGTTGAAAGAAAATCCAAAAGCATTTTGGGATTTTATTCGGTCCAAGCGTGGTTCTTCCAATATTCCTATTTGCATGAAGTACAATGACAATTGCTCACAGTCTCTAAATGATACTGTTGAATTTTTTGCAGAATTTTTCAAATCTAATTTCGAAGATGAAGTTACTATTCACGATACCCTCCACTCTAGCTCATACTTATTTGAACGCATAGATTTCGGTTCACTGTCTTTATCTGTGCAGGATGTCAGTAAAGCTATGTGCATGTTAAAGCCCTCGCTAAAATGTGATCCTGATGGACTTTGTGCATTTGTTCTGAAGCATTGTAGCTCAACTTTATGCATTCCGCTTTGCTACATATTTAATTTTTCTCTATCTTCTGGATTATTTATTGACAGGTGGAAGTCCGCGTCAATCACGCCGATCTTTAAGTCTGGAAATAAGAATGATGTCTCTAATTACAGACCCATTGCTAAGCTTTCAGTTTGCTCTAAGCTTTTCGAAATAATTATTAAGGAAACATTTTTCTTTGTTGTTAAGAGCATTATAGATCCGCGCCAGCATGGGTTTGTTTCTGGTCGCCCTACAGTCACTAATTTGGCTTCTTTTTCGAACTTTTGCATATCAGCCTTTAAAGTCGGTTCGCAGGTGGATACCATATATACAGACTTTTCCAAGGCATTTGACAAGGTGTCTCATCAGCTTCTACTGAAGAAATTGGAGCTCATTGGTTTCCATTCGGTATTCTTGAGTTGGTTGAAGTCTTATCTGTCTAATAGATCCCTTTTTGTGTTGATATTGAGAATTGTAAGTCGCACACTTTTGTGGCAACCTCTGGGGTTCCTCAGGGTAGTATCCTTGGGCCGCTCTTGTTCGTTCTCTTTATCAATGACATTGGTGCTTGCTTTCAGTTTTCCAATTTTCTACTTATGCTGATGACCTGAAGATCTTTCGTAGGATTGATAGTCCATCAGCTGGTTTCCTTTTGCAGCGTGACCTGAATAATCTAGTTGACTGGTGTAATACTAACATGCTCTACCTAAACGTTAAAAAATGTTTTCACATGCATGTCTTTCTCGAAGTCCAGTAATAATTTTGTTTCACATTTCTATTTAGAAAGCAGTCTCTTGAATGCAGTCAACGAATTTGTTGATCTTGGTGTTGTATTTGATACTAATTTTTCTGTTGTTAATCATATCTGTTATGTTCTTCCGAAAGCTTATAGAAACCTTGCTTTCCTGCGTCGTTATGCTAAGGACTTTAAGGATCCCTATACCAGGAAGACTTTATATATTTCCTTAGTTCGCTCAAAGCTCGAGTATGCTTCTATTATTTGGAACCCTATTTACTGCTGCCATGCGGCTAGAATTGAAAGGGTTCAAAGGAAATTTGTTCGGTTTTGGGCTTGGATCTCTTCATTTCTTGGATCCGCTGCCTTCTTATGTATCTCGGTGTACGTTGATTAACCCACAACCCCTGCACTCTAGAAGAACCCTGCACGGGCTTATATTCGTGTTTGATCTCGTGGCAGGTTTGGTAAACTGCCCTGACCTGCTCGGGAAAATCACGTTCAATGTGCCCAGTAGATCACTTCGTTTTTCCCTACCTTTTTATGTGGCCTCTTTCAGAATGAACTATGTCCTTTTCGATCCTATTCTTCGCTCTCTAGCAGAATTCAATAAACTTTCGAGATGGCTAAATATTGATTTCTCTCAGTCGAGGGATGTTTTCACGTCCCAAATACTTTTGCATTCACATTTAGATATTTAATTTAACTTTTTTCTATTATCAATGCATATTTATAATTTTTTACTATTTTTTATGTTTTTGTATAATTTCTATATCTAGTCTGTAAGATGTAAATCATAGACTGAATAAACTGAATATGAATATGAACATGTTAAAGAGGGGCATATCTTAGTTCTAAAATAGCTTTAGCTGCCCAGTTTTCAAGTCTAAGTTCACATTCAAATTTTGCAATTCTTGTCAATAACGCGTTTTCTGCACACAGAGGCGACTCAAAGCAGGCGAGTTGAAAGCAAATCATTAAAAAGTAGAGCTTGTATTCGATAGCATACAAAGGATAACTTGTTTGAGAAAAGCTGGAGCTTTCTATCTGCTTGTTCGAAGCAAATCTTGAAAATGGGCATGACCTGCCCCTTTGTTGTTACTCTTTCCAAATTAATTTTAATGTCATAAGTGGAACAAAAATCTCCCAATCCTAATGAAATTTGGCATAAATATTAGCTTCATAGCTACAACTGTTAAGCTACATTTTTACCCGTTCAAGTTCATAAGTGGTAGCCTCAAAAACAGCAAACAAAAACAGTTTCTCCCGAACTTAGACTTTCTTATTTATTTCTTTTAAGTAAGAATATACCAAATTCAACAAGAAGAAAGGCTAAGTTCGGGTGTAACCGAACATCACATACTCAGCTGCCAAATTACAGCTTGCAAAACTTTTAAATTACCTTCTTTTAAAAGTGGGTGTGCCACGCCCATTGTCCAAAATTTTACTAATTTTATATTCTGCGTCATAAGGTCAACCCTCCTACAAAGTTTCATAGCTTTATCCGTCTTTGGTAATGAATTATCGCACTTTTTTGGTTTTTCGAAATTTTCTATATCGAAAAAGTGGGCGTGGTCCGATTTCGTTCATTTTAAATAGCGATCTGAGATGACCAGGAAATTACATACCAAATTTCATTAAGATACCTCAAAACTTACTCAAGTTATCGTGTTCACGGACGGACCGACGGACGGACATGGCTAAATGAATTTCTTTTTTCGCCCAGATCATTTTGATATATAGAAGTCTATATCTATCTCGATTAGTTTATGCCGTTACGGGGTACCGTTATGATAACAAAAGTAGTACACTCTGTGAGCTCTGCTCAGTTGAGTATAAAAACGTAGGCTAGAGTACCACGAGGTCAAGCTTTAGAGTTGGATGCGTTTTTGGCATCGTCACTGTAATAGCAAAATAATTCGCTCCAGGCAGATTTACACAAACGTTTTGGTAGCGTTGCTTCGCTTTGATACCTTGACAGCGCCACAAGATAACAATGAAATTATTGATAGTGCCGCTGTAGCTCTCTATGCGTGTGAAATTATTTCTTTATGCAACAGGTAAACTGGCAGGCTATTGAAATATCTAACCTTACCGCTACAAATGAAGGAATTTTTTAATCAAACTCAAAGACGAACGCCCTTTTGACTTTTTATCTACTTACGCCCCTGGTAGTTGGGCCACTGACACAGTAGCGCAAGCGAAGCAACAATTTGTCGACGGCTTTAAATACATAAAAACGGTTATAAATGTGTGTATGAGCATGTTGTTTGCACTTAGTTTGAAAATGAGTAAAAGGGACCAGTAACCACATGTTCGTAGACGCTTATTTTCCAGTTGACTACATTCTGGTAATTAGTAGCGGTGCCATAGTTTGTTCGTGAATACGGTGCATAACGGACGTGTTCAATTTTTGAGTGCTCTGCAGCCAAATAAACTGATAAAAACTGATTCGTCAACTTTTAAATTTAGCAAGTTTGTGCGAAGTCGCTCTAAGCATTCACATTTTAAATAGAGATAGTTAAAACCATTCAATTACTGAATTTAATTAAGCATGAAACGCCAAAAGGCTGCAGAAAATTGTGATGATGCCAATTCAATATTGCCTAACAACATTGACACACCAGCTACTGCTAACAACTCTGGAATGATAACAAGCACGTGCTATGAAACCACACAAACTCACTACTCAACAATTGCAATGAATTCGCCAGCCAACATCAGTGCTATTACCATGAGCACCACAGTACCCGCTACAACTGCTACCCTATCATTCCCCTCCACTGCTCCACTTTCGACTGCAGTTATTCACAATGCCGCAGATATGGACAATGCAACGCCATCATCGCACGCACTACCGCCAACATCTTCATCGTATCCACCACCGCGACCTTCAACACAGCTCATAGACGGAATTCGCCGCAAACGTCCTCCTGGTATATTGCGCTTGGATATCAGCAAACCAAGACGTTCATCAGGTGGTTCTGTAGAGTTTCGTGCTCAGCCACAAATGCTTGGGGAGGTAAGTTCGAATTAGAATTATTCGTTACATATTTTACGGCGTTTGAAAATTTATTGAGCAAATTATATGTACCATGAAGACATATCAATTGAGAGCAAAGAGGCATTTATTCTAGATTACGAAAACGTCTTAAATTAAAAAAAAAGTTTATTAGTTGGCTCTAACCACCCTCACGTTAACTAAATCTACTTTTAAACTCCGACAGAAATCAAAGCTTCATCTCCATATCTTTCTATTAAATTTGAGCTTCTTCATTCTGCTCCCACATACGAGTGTTAGCAAGTCCATGTAATCAGTTATCTGTTATCAAGTTACGTTTCGAAGAACGCAGAGAGATCTTCCTAAATCAAGACGAATTTGATTGGGTTGCCATAAACCTGATTTGAAAACTTTTGTGCAGTCGATTATTTAATCATGAATGTATGTAACATTGGACGTGCTTTGAAGATGTAATATATAGTCTTTTAGACTTATTTGCGACTATAGCAGCTCCTATTACCTCCGTCGTAAATCAAACCTTTTAACGCAATCTGTGTAATTCAAATACACATACGCGTTATTAATGAGATTGATATGGTTTGATGCATCCCTGTTTAAGGGATATCACTTTTATAATATTACAAAGATCACTCTCCAATTTCAATTACCACTCATCCGTTTAATTGTCGGGTTTGCTTATATCACAGACGTTAAGTGGAACGTAGATCCCATCGTCCTTTTTCATCTAAGAAAACAAAGATTCCCTCTATAGCTAACGTACGCTGTCAGGTCATTCGTTGTTATTATACCCAATTGAGCAGAGCTCACAGAGTATACTAACTTTGATTGGATACCGGTTGGTTGTACAGGTATAAAGGAATCGAGTTACATATAGACTTCCATATATCAAAATCATCAGGATCGAAAAAAAATTTGATTGAGCCATGTCCGTCCGTCCGTTAACACGATAACTTAAGTAAATTTGGAGGTATATTGATGAAATTTGGTATGTAGGTTCCTGAGCACTCATCTCAGATCGCTATTTAAAATGAACGAAATCGGACTATAACCACGCCCACTTTTTCGATATTGAAAATTTCGAAAAACCGAAAAACTGCGATAATTCACTACCAAAGACGGATAAAGCGATGTAACTTGGTAGGTGCGTTGAACTTATGACGCAGAATAGAAAATTAATAAAATTTTGGACAACGGGCGTGGCATCGCCCACTTTTAAAAGAACGTAATTTAAAAGTTTTTCAAGCTGTAATTTCGCAGTCGTTGGAGATATCATGATGAAATTTGGCAGGAACGTTACTCCTATTACTATATGTATGCCTAATAAAAATTAGCAAAATCAGAGAACGACCACACCCACTTTAAAAAAAAATTTTTTTTAAGTCATATTTTAACAAAAAATTTAATATCTTTACAGTATATAAGTAAATTATGCCAAGATTCAACTCCAGTAATGATATGGTGCAACAAAATACAAAAATAAAAGAAAATTTCAAAATGGGCGTGGTCTCCGCCGTAAGTCGAACAAAAATTTACCAATCCATGTGAAATTTGGTAAGGGATTAGATTCTAGGACGATAACTTATTTCTGTGAAAAAGAGCGAAATCGGTTGAAGCCACGCCCAGTTTTTATAGACAGTCGACCGTCTGTCCTTCCGCTCGGCCATTAACACGATAACTTGAGCTCGATGTTTGCTTATATCTTTACTAAACTCAGTTCATGTACTTATCTGAACTCACTTTGTATTGGTGTAAAAAATGGCCGAAATCCGACTATGACGACGGCCACTTTTTCGATATCGAAAATTACGAAAAATGAAAAAAATGCCATAATTCTATACCAAATACGAAAAAAGGGATGAAACATGGTATTTGGAATGGTTTATTGACGCAAAATATAACTTTAGAAAAAAACTTTGTAAAATGGGTGTGACACCTACCATGTAAAGTAGAAGAAAATGAAAAAGTTCTGCAGGGCGAAATAAAAAAGCCTTGAAATCTTGGCAGGAGTACTGTTCGTGGTATTACATATTTAATAAATAAATTGGCGGTATCCGACAGATGATGTTCTGGGTCACCCTGGTGCACCTTTATGGCGATATCTCGAAAAGGCGAACACCTATAGAACTAAGGCCCACTCCCTTTTAAAAAGACTAATTACACCTTTCATTTGATACCCAATCGTGCAAACAAAGTCTAGAGTCACCCCTGGTCCACCTTTATGGCGATATCTTGAAAAGGCGTCCACCCATAGAACTATGCCCATTCCCTTTTAAAATACTCATTAACACCTTTCATTTGATACCCATATCGTACAAACAAATTCTAGAGTCAGCCCTGGTCCACCTTTATAGCGATATCCCTAAATGGCGTCCACCTATAGAACTTTGGCCCACTCCCTCGTAAAATACTCTTTAATACCTTTCATTTGATACTCATGTCATACAAACACATTCCAGGGTTACCCTCGGTTCACTTTCCTACATGGCTATTTTCCCTTATGTTGTCACCATAGCTCTCAACTGAGTATGTAATGTTCGGTTACACCCGAACTTAGCCTTCCTTACTTGTTTTTAACTAGTATCGACCTTTGCAAATTCCATCTAAAATCAGAGTTAGCCGAGACTTACATACTTTCGTCTAGTGCTGGCAAAAGTGTTTCAATCATGCATGAAAATATGATGATATCATCATCCACGCAGCTGCAGAAGAAGGGACTAATCAAACATTTTTGTGACGTACCGCAGGGATTCTCATTGATATGTGACTTGGGAGGACGCGAATCCCCAAGAATGTAATAGACTTGATGAGCCCAATGTTTTTGGCAGACTACCTGCCTACGGATCTGAACAGAAAACTTCTTCATATCCTGCAAAGTTAGTGTCTGCCCATAGTTTGCAGAAGTTGACTCGAGACTCAGCTGTGCAGAAGCAGACCACAGGTGGCCAGAGGGACTTCGAATACTCTACAGACCTATATAGCGGGTTCAGTTGTGTCTACGCGGATTAAGAGTTTTGAATGCTAGTTTTCCGAGAGATCGGTATCCCAGAATATTTCGAGGCAATTGCGAGGGAGCTAATTGTAGGTTTCAAAGTATCTAACTGTAGTAGCACTGGATATCATCCCACTCACCGCATACGTAATCGCGACTACCCCAGATTGCAACAAGATGCAGTGTTCCTCCCTTCCAAGTTCAACCCTTCCCTGAAAGAGCTGATCATTCCAAGGAATGACTGTGTTGAAGCTTGCACTGGAGACAGGCGTCGCCACACAATATTCTGTCTTACCTGAGATCAAGTGGACAGTGATAAGAATGCTGTCATGCACGAAATCAGAAAAGCCCTAGCCCTAATATTACGTTTTAAAAAAGTCACTCACGTCTCCAGGCGTTTATCTTTATGGACATCAGCAGTTAAGTTAGACTCACCGTATTCAGTGCGTTTCACCAGAGGGTCCTCGTCGACTCGATGGTCCTTAAAGCAGTAAAAGACAACCTGATCTTCACAACGGTTTTCACACATTCGAAGGAGGCCTGAAAGCGGGAAACTTACATATATATCTCAGTTTGTTTAACTTGAGTTTTTGGAGCAATAATCACAGATGACATCAAGGATACGGCAGTCCTTGATGTTGCATTAACAACTGAGTTTCACGATCTTTTAATAAGGAACTGGGAACTGTCGAAAAATCTCATGTATTATCATCGTAAAACTCTTGATATAGACTGGTCTCCCGTATCACTTAAGTCTCTAGAAAAATTCATACTAGCGTACAAAGCTGTCTAATATCAAAGAGTAGAAAAATGTTTCCTTCGTAGAGGGATACAAACTTTGGCGCCCTGTAATGGAATTGACAGTTTGTCTAAAGATCTCTTTTAGAACCTCTATGAGAGAATATTTTAAAAAAGCTTACGCGTTGCAAAGACAAAAATTTATCAATATCATGTAAGTCAATTAAAGCTCCCAGAACTTAATACGGTTTGTGGGGATTGAGGCCAAGAAACATGCAAATAAGTTTCTTGTAAAGCACATTGTTCGAAGGATCAGCAGCTGAGCCTTGAACATTGATATAGATTCTACTTCCCGATCGGTCCTGGAAGGGCAGCGCAAGCAGGAGAAACGACGCCATGTGCTGCGTGCTAATGAAGAAAATATTAGCCAAAGAAAAGGTTACCTGAGTACTAGATATTTTTTTCCGCACGAGTCTCCGAGATTAGATTGTTCTTATGCTGAAGAATTGTCGCCACGCCTAGGTTAAACAATTGCGTTGAAGAAGTAGTAAATATCGCTAGCATCCCCTTGAAAAATTTCCTGAACACAACATCTTCAATCAACGAGTCTAGGTGCTGAACAGCTGCACAACAAGGTAATAGCAGTGTCCTTCTTGTTAACATACTTTGTTCTGAGAAGGAGTTTTAATCTCCTAAATAGAAGTTGAAAAATAAAGTCCTCTCTTGGCAAACGAAAATCATACTCTACAAGTCACTTACTGTACCCGTCCTGCTATATGGTGCAGAAGCATGGACCATGACAACATCAGATGAAGCGGCTCTGTGAGTGTTCGAGAGAAAAGTTCTTCGAAACATTTATGGACCTCTACGCGTTTGCGATGGCAAGTACCGAAGAAGATTTAACAATGAGCTGTACGAGCTCTACGCCAACATCAACATAGTCCAGGGAATTAAAACGCAGCGGCTGCGCTGGCTAGGCTATGTTATGCGAATGAAAGATGACGTTCCGACCAAGAAAGGGTTTCTATCGGAACACGCCCACTGAAGCAGAAGTAGAGGGCGGCCCCCACTGCGCTGGAAGGACCAGATGAAAAAGGATTAAACTCCCTTGGTGCATCGGCAGGGAGAAGAAGAGATTGGCGCGCCTTGTTGGAAGGTCGTAACCGTTTAAACGATTAAGCGCCAATTAAGTAAGTAAGTTTCTGTACTGCGTTACTCCTTACTATTACCTAAGTAGGAACAGCAGGGAAGTGAAGCACGATCATTGGTAAAGGCATACGAAACTACACCGTCAGCTTCAAGGTAGACTCAGTTTTGGTGGCAAGTATCTATTCGGAGTCTCTATTATAACATAATAGCTATAGGTAAAAAGGGCTCCGGATAATACCGGAATCGGATGAAGGTTATTAGTAAGAAAGTAGTCGTATAACAGACGGAAATGCGGGAATAATAAACTTGTCCAAAGATTTTTTCACAGTCAATCGCAACACCTTACTTCAAGACCTGGAAAGGTGCAACCTTCCGCCAACGTGGACCGCAAATTGTTTAGGTAGACGACAGGTATTAGTCTAGGTCACAAGCGTAGCATCAAAACAAAAAAGAACTAAACATGGGATGCCTCATGTCTGTGTGCTATTCCCATTTTTGTAAAATTTTTATATTACGAAGATCCCTCTCCCACCATAAAGAGTTGCCATTTTTCCCTTTCACGAGGACTTCACGATAATGGTAACAGGTTCTGGCCGCTACATTGACGAGCTAAGCTGTATAATAAGCAAGCATAATTTTACCAATTACCGACCAACCCCTCGGCGACCTTATTTACAAAGTGGATAAAGCAAATGTCAGTAATTCACTACCGGCTCTCTGGTACCCAAAAATACAGCGAGTGACTTTCGGTAATGACCTGTATTTCGGTTGCATGAACCGCAACTGCATCCAAAGTTTAGAGCCATAAACAAAACCTAAAGTATCTCGCTGGCAGCACTTAGGGCAAAGACAAAAAAACGAGCAGTTGGCCACACACTTGTATGCCAACAGTATCCGATATGGTCGTCGAGCTTAAAAGAAACAAACTGTAGAATTCTGCAGACTTATGCTCTTAACTGCGACGATATGTCTTTTTATTTCATTATTTATAGTGAGGCGGGGGTCCCCCCACACCCATAAAGGGAATGCTGAACAAATAGCTCCCGTTAGATGCTCAGCAACGTGGGCATCCTAAAAGGCATCGGATTGAAATGACACCGCTGCCCAGGAACATAAAAAGTCATATCCGATAGCATTACGAAGAAATCCGACACACATAAATCTAGTATTTTGAACCAAAAACGGCCCTTAGAGTTATCCACAAAGAGTCGGCCAATAAATGGCCGGCGAACCGCGCCCTCAATATCAAATACCCGGAAATCGCAGTTCAGGAAAGCAGACTTCCAAGGAAGACGTTCTCACTCCGGCACAACTTCACCTGGATACTGTAATAGGGTTAAACGCTTACTTCTCCAGAATCAACCCTGACATACGCAATGTATGTCCTGAATATAAACACCAACAATTTCTTCAACTACAGTGTGGAACCAACGGTTTTAATATCGATATCTGTTTAGTTCAATTTAAGTTTCCTTGGACTTTCGTTACAGAATATCGATGAAAACTTGTACGTTAGGTTAAAATGAACTGGCCGGTCAATAGAGACCTCACATAGACTGAATTTGTCCATAGTGTTACCAGAATTTGTTTGACGACCAAACGGAAGAACCCCAGTCAGGAACCAGGACTTATGTTACAGAACAACTCCGTCCTCTTGGCAAATACTAGAAGTTTTCTAGGACCTAGCTTAATTGCTGCCTCGAGATCTGGCAGCTTTGCCGCCCTAACAACTGAAGCCTTCTGCTACAATTTCAATAGTACTCCTTTTTATTTTCCCTACAAATTTGCGGAACAGGACATTTATGTATTATGCCGACTCTAAGCGGGTATTTGCAAGGCAGATGAATTTTCACTGAAAAGGTTTCTATGGCAGAAATACGATCCGAGTGTATGCCAAATCACTTCCGAAGGCCGACTCCGATTAGAAAAACTTGTTTCTGAATTATTGATGTTACTTTGCCCGGTAGCTGAATCCAGGATCCTCGTTGTAGTGTAGGGGGAGCACGTACCACGACGACGGCCAGCTTTCGAATAGATACGGGTTTTGCGCCCTCGTTCGCGGCTAGTATGCCTGCTAACCACAATGAAATCTTGAAAAAAGTTATTGTATGAAAATAATTTAATTTTCGTGATCATCGATTAAGTAGCTTTTGTTAATTTTTATACTCAGCTGAGAAGAGCTCACAGAGTATATTAATTTTGTTAGCATAACGGTACCCCCTAACGGCATAAACTAATCGAGATAGATATAGATTTCTATATATCAAAATGATAGGGGCGAAAAAAGAAATTTTTTAGCCATGTCCGTCCGTCTGTCCGTAAACACGATAACTTGAGTAAATTGTGAGGTATCTTAATGAAATTTGGTATGTGAGTTCCTGGGCACTTCATCTCAGATCGCTATTTAAATTAACGAAATCGGACTACAACCACGCCCACTTTTTCGATATCGAAAATTTCGAAAAACCGAAAAAGTGCTAATTCATTACCAAAGACGGATAAAGCGATGAAACTTGGTAGGTGGGTTGACCTTATGACACAGAATAGAAAATTAGTAAAATGTAGGACAATGGGCGTGGCACCGCCCACTTTTAAAAGAAGGTAATTTAAAAGTTTTGCAAGCTGTAATTTGGCAGCTGAGTATGTAATGTTCGGTTACACCCGAACTTAGCCTTCCTTACTTGTTTAACTTGTTGCTATTTGACTAAGCGTTTTTGGAATCAAAGCTAGACCCAGTATAAGTCATTGCTATAGCCACTGTGTATTTTCCATTCCTTGCAAGTTTTTTGTTACCATATTTTATATCTAATTAATGGGTCTATGTAAAACTATAACACACCCATCCACTTGCTTGTGCTAATAAAATGTAGTAGCGTCCTTATTAAACGCGATAAAATCCTCTGTTTTATGCACGTGTTCTGTTTATGTGTAGATATGTATGTATATATGCATCTAACATTTAAACAAACTCGCACATAAACAAAGTTAATTGAAATTCATTTGAAAACATGCACATCGAACAAGAATGTAAAACATTCAGAAAATTGCATTTCCAATAACGGTTCATTACAACGCCAGCACAATTCGTATTGATATTCCTATTTGAAAACAGTGCAGTTTGAATTCGCATCGTTGTGGTCAGATATCAATGGCACGGATGGCTTAGCTGGAATACGCGAATTTGCATTTATGTAGTACATCGCTGAAAGTGAAATTTCATATTAATTCAAAGGCGAGGAAAATTTGTGAATGCAGTTTGAAAATGGTAAAAAATTGTTGCTCTGCTATAAATTATTTATGAAAAAATTAGTGCTGAACACTGACATGGTGAACGTTGTGGGTACTTAAAATGTTTTGTTAACAAGCAAGGAAGTCCAAGTTCGGGGGAAACCGAACATTATATATACAGCTCTGTGATACCACATATACTTATATTTAAGATATATTCAATCACAAGAGGTTTGCTCGGCTGACAAATTTTTTGACAATTTCAGCCATTTTGCTCCCAAATCGAATTGACATCCGTTAACCATGATACAAAAAATGGAGGTAGTTCCATTCAGTGTAACGTTAGCCACTTGACTTTTGCGGGGACAATGACAATTTCACCAAAAACGAGCTACCAGATTGAAAAATGTTACGAATTTTTCTAATTTTGATGGATACCATATTAACGGATACGACTAAATTACTTTCATAATTATTTTAAATAAAAAAGAAAGGGAATATAGCCTTATTAAGTGTCCGTACATATGCTCAGAACATGTTGACAAAACTTTACACGTTTGTGAATTGATTGCACAAAGTAGGTCCTTATAAACCGAAACCGCAATTTCTAAAGAGTTTAGCATACGTAAACGCATGAAATTGAAATTGAATAAATTGGCTACAAGTCCACATGATCTGTAGCTCTGCAGGTTACCACTAGTTATGAGAGTTCTTTTGCGCGTTGTACCAGGGGTCACCTTGGGGAAAGCCCCTCCTATACACATTATGTGCCCTTTTAGCATTAACATGGATGTGGAATCCCACAAACGTAACAAATTAATTACCTACCACTCCCTGCAGACTTTGGAGGTACACTTTTTCTCAACATGACTTGAGAAATATCCACTGTAGAGGTATAATAATAGAGCCATGCTAGAGCAACAGGATTTTTCGTGTATTTTTTCTGTCTAGGGGTCAAGCTGCCATAAAGATATGAGTCATTATCCACAATTTTTCAATAAAATTGTATGTTTTACTGATTCTCAATAGATATGTATGCACATAAATCGTGCTAAAGCATATTATTATTGTCTCAGATGACCATTGCGTTTTCATGCTGAAGGAAATTTCTATCCCGAAAATCCACAATTTCGCCTTAAACAGTAATGGTATGGCAACGCTTCTAGCGAAAGAACAAACATTATGAAACTTCAAAAATCCCCAAATACGTCCAAAAATTTTGAGTGAAACTACCTTCTTTTTTATACCATGCCGTTAACTGTGTTGTTTGCGATTTTTCGAAATATAATAGTAGTAGAAACAGGAAGCACTCAGTTTACAAATACATGATAAGTACTGAACTGCATAATTCCTTACACTGAAAGAAATGGTGCTAGTAAAATCAAAAAATATATTCTGTTGTTTTTGACTTAACGGAGATTCGGTGAAATTGATCGAATTACGGTAAATTCGACCGAGTTCTTTGTCAAACGAACAAATTAGTTTAGTCATTTGAACAGAACAGAAATTGTCGCTCTTAAGTTAACAAAATTCTGTAAAATTGACAGATTCCTAATCAATCTAACTGATTTTTTTGTTAACACAACTGATCTCACTGGTCATTTCAACAGCGATCAACAGTCAATACATGAACAAATTTCAAAGAGAATTTTACGCTCACTGCGCTCTCTACTTTGTACTTATGACAATAGTGCCACTTGTTAAAACACCAAAATAAGAAAACCATCAAATCGAAAAAACACACAAAATGGAAGAAAAATTATAATTTTCAGTTATCAATACAAAACGAAAAGCCCTTTTTTGAATTTACTGTGCAAAAATTATGATATACCGGGACACCTATTTATCGGGTACAAGTTTGCAACTTCACCTAAGCGGCTGCACGGCCGTTGTGAACGAATTTTGTAATTGAAATTAAAGTAACTTCCCGATAAGCTACAACCTTGAAACTTGGAATATAGTTCACTACCCGATGACAATGCAATAACAAGAAAAAAACTCCAATAAGTGGCGCATGGATCGAAATATTTAAAAAAATCGTTTTTGTGGTCTGATTTGGTTCATATTTGAAACACATAATATATACATGGATCTAAAGAGAGCTATGAAAAAAAAACGCCGTTAGGTGGCGCAAGTTACATGAATTAATAATAATACACTGAAAGAAAAAGACTGGTAAAATCAACCGAAATACGGGTCAATTCAATTTCTGTCAATTTTCATCCATCGCAACAAGCTGTTGAATCAACTGCCCACAAATCATTGATTCGTAATTGACCGATTTAGTAATCGAATGAAAAAAAAAGTTGTTGCGACAGCTTTGTATGAAAGCACCTATGTTGCCATATAAATAAATAAATGTAAGGCGCGATAACCTCCGAAGAGATTTTAGGCGATTGGCGGGACGCGATCTACTTGTTTTGTGCCGACTCCGGACGGCATCTGCAAGGCATATTAGTTTTCACTGAGAGCATTTCATGGCAGAAATACACTCGGAGTGCTTGCCGAACACTGTCGAGGAGCGACTCCGCTTAGAAAATGTTTCTTCTATCTGAAAAAGCTTCTTTCTAAAATTTTTATGCTGCTTTTCCCGGGGTGTGAACCCAGGGTCTTTGTTGTGGTAGGCGGAGCACGCTCCGATCACACCACGGCGGCCGCCATAAAAATACGTAAATATGTGAATACATAAATTCGCATGCTTGCTACATATACATACATATGAATATAGAAATGAAAATAGTAGTCACAAAACTGATTTTCAGTTCTTTCAGTTGCAGCTCGGCTCATTCTCAATTTCTTCTCTCGCATGTAGTTGCCACACTTGATTGTTTCGAACAAAACTTTTAGTATAAATATTTGACATAACATTTTAAAAAGAGAACTTGGAAGTTATAGTAAAGTAAAGAATCAAATCGCAGGAAGGTAATTCACCACTGGAGTAACTTTACATGTAATTCGGCAAGTTTAATTTTCGCAAGACTTTAAGTTGAAACTTTTATTTTGTTGGAAACATCAACATTAAAAAAGATTTTTTTTATTATCTTATTAGATTCGTTCGCGTGAGTGAAAATTCATAAAAACTTGAAACTAAATGTTACTAACTTTGAAAAATCCTGTTCGTTCAAGCAAAACTTTTGCAACAAGAGGGCGCAATTTTGCATTTCGCTTGGACGAGAAGTTGCAAAATTGTACCCGATAAATAGGTGTCCCGGTATCTCATAATTTTTTGCACAGTTAATTCAAAAAAGAGTTTTTTCGTTTTGTATTGCTTTCCCATTTTGAGTGTTTTTTCGATTTGATGGTTTTCTTATTTTTGTGTTTTTTTTAACAAGTGGCACCATAAGTACAAAGTAGAGAGCGCAGTGAGCATACAACTCTCTTTGAAATTTGCTCACGTATTGACAGTTGATCGCTGTTGAAATGTTCTGTAAGACAGTTGTGTTAAGAGAAAAAGCAGTTAGGTTGATTGGGAATCTGTGTAATTTACAAAATTTTGTTAACTTAGAGCAATTTCTCTTCTGTTGAAATGACTAAACTAATTTATTCGCTTAACAAAGAACTCGGTCGAATCAACCATAATTCGATCAATTTCACCGAATCTCCGTTAAATAAAAAACAACAGAACCGATTTGTTGATTTTACTAGCACCATTTCTTTCAGTGTACTAAAAGCTAGAAAATAATTAAATAGGTCCTAGGTACTAGTCATCACACTCCTCATCAATCTAGGACGTTGATCAGACAATTAAATAAAAGCGTTGAACGCGTCAAATTTCTATTGATAGTCATATATAAGACCAACTGAACCTTAATCAGGTTATGCTACGCCCCACATTTTTAGAAATTTCACGCATCCAACGCTTTTATTTAATTGTGTGATCAACGGTCTAGATTGCTGAGGAGTGTGATGACTAGTAACTAGGACATACCTAATTATTTTCTAGCTTTTAATATTATTAATACTTAATGTAAGAATTGTTTTCATTAAAACTGTTTAACTAAACAATTTTTTATAATTATTTTATCTTCAAGTTTTTAATCTTTATTTAATTGCCTATTATTTCTCCTCCTATTTAGTTCATTTAGTGACTCATTGTTACTAGGACTCTTTCCTGACAATTTGTTACAATTTTGGTCCTCAATACATAATCCTTCCAAAGACTCTACTCGACTCGGTGCCGCGTATGTTGTCCTCCTCGAAATGCAAAATATTTTGATGTCAATTCTACCGGACTGTATGGAATATTTGTTCCAAATATGAGCCAAATCGGACCACAAATACAAGTATTTTTAATACCTCGATCCTTTCCGCACCTAGCGGGATTTTTTTTCGTACGTCGCTTTCTATTCATGTATGTAATATGTGTTCCACATATGACCCTAATCGGACCAGAAATATGATTTTTTTGAATATCTTGATCATTGCGCCACCTATCGGAGTTTTTTTATACTCAGTTGAGCAGAGCTCACAGAGTATATTAAGTTTGATTGGATAACGGTTGGTTGTACATATATAAAGGAATCGAGATAGATATAGACTTCCATATATCAAAATAATCAGGATCGAAAAAAAATTTGATTGAGCCATGTCCGTCCGTCCGTCCGTCCGTCCGTCCGTTAACACGATAACTTGAGTAAATTTTGAGGTATCTTGATGAAATTTGGTATGTAGGTTCCTGAGCACTCATCTCAGATCGCTATTTAAAATGAACGATATCGGACTATAACCACGCCCACTTTTTCGATATCGAAAATTTCGAAAAACCGAAAAAGTGCGATAACTCATTACAAAAGACAGATAAAGCGACGAAACTTGGTAGATGGGTTGACGTTATGACGCAGAATAGAAAATTAGTAAGATTTTGGACAATGGGCGTGGCACCGCCCACTTTTACAAGAAGGTAATTTAAAAGTTTTGCAAGCTGTAATTTGGCAGTCGTTGAAGATATCATGATGAAATTTGGCAGGAACGTTACTACTATTACTCTATATGTCGCTAAATAAAAATTAGCAAAATTGGATGAAGAACACGCCCACTTTTAAAAAAAAATTTTTTTAAATTCAAATTTTAACAAAAAATTTAATATCTTTACTGTATATAAGTAAATTAAGTCAAAATTCAACTCCAGTAATGATATGATGCAACAAAATACAAAAATAAAAGAAAATTTCAAAATGGGCGTGGCTCCGCCCATTTTCATTTAGTTTGTCTAGAATACTTTTATTGCCATAAGTCGAACAAAAATTTACCAATCCTTCTCAAATTTGGTAGGAGCATAGATTCTATGACGGTAACTGTTCTCTGTGAAAATGGGCGAAATGGTGGAAGCCACGCCCAGTTTTTATACACAGTCCACCGTCTGTCCTTCCGCTCGGCCATTAACACAATAACTTGAGCAAAATCCGATACATCTTTACTAAACTTAGCCCACGTACTTAACTGAGCTCACTTTTTCTTGGTATAAAAAATGGGCGAAATCTGACCATAACCACGCCCACTTTATCGATATCGAAAATTACGAAAAATGAAAAAAATGCCATAATTCTATACCAAATATGAAAAAAGTGATGAAACATGGTAACTGGATTGGTTTATTGACGCAAAATATAACTTTGGAAAAAACTTTGTAAATTGGGTGTGACACCTACCATATTAAGTAGAAGAAAATGAAAAAGTTCTACAAGGGCGAAATCAAACAGCCCTTGGAATCTTGGCAGGATACTGTAGTGGTATTGCATATATAAATAAATTAGCAGTACCCGACAGATGATTTTCTGGGATCACCTGGTCCACATTTTGGTCGATATCGCGAAAACGCCTTCACATATACATCTAAGGGCCACTCGCTTTTAAAACCCTCATTAATACCTTTAATTTGATATCCATATCGTACAAAAACATACCAGAGTCACCCCTGTCCCACCCTAATGGCGATATCTCGAAAAGGCATCCACCTATAGACCTAATGCCCCCTCCCTCTTAAAATGCTCAGTAACACCTTTCGTTTGATACCCATATCGTACAAACATTCTAGAGTCACCCCTGGCCCACCCTAATGGCGATATCTCGAAAAGGCGTCCACCTATAGACCTAGTGTCCACTCCCTCTTAAAATGCTCAGTAACACCTTTCGTTTGATACCCATATCGTACAAACATTCTAGAGTCACCCTGGCCCACCCTAATGGCGATATCTCGAAAAGGCGTCCACCTATAGACCTAATGCCCACTCCCTCTTAAAATGCTCAGTAACAGCTTTCGTTTGATACCCATATCGTACAAACATTCTAGAGTCACACCTGGCCCACCCTAATGGCGATATTTCGAAAAGGCGTCCACCTATAGAACTAAGGATTACTCCCTTTTAAAATACTCATTACCACCTTTCATTTGATACCCATATCGTACAAACCATTCTAGAGTCACCCTGGCCCACCCTATGGCGATATCTCGAAAAGGCGTCCACCTATAGACCTAATGCCCACTCCCTCTTAAAATGCTCAGTAACACCTTTCGTTTGATACCCATATCGTACAAACATTCTAGAGTCACCCCTGGCCCACCCTATGGCGATATCTCGAAAAGGCGTCCACCTATAGACCTAATGTCCCACTCCCTCTTAAACTGCTCAGTAACACCTTTCGTTTGATACCCATATCGTACAAACATTCTAGAGTCACCCCTTGGTCCACCTTTATGGCGATATCTCGAAAAGGCGTCCACCTATAGAACTATGGCCCACTCCCTCATAAAATACTCTTTAATGCCTTTCATTTGATACACATGTCATACAAACACATTCCAGGGTTTCCCTCGGTTCATTTTCCTACATGGTTATTTCCCTTATGTTGTCACCATAGCTCTCAACTGAGTATGTAATGTTCGGTTACACCCGAACTTAACCTTCCTTACTTGTTTGAATATCTTGATCATTGCGCCACCTATCGGAGTTTTTTTCATATTATTGCATTGTCATCGGGTTCTGAACTATATTCCAAGTTTCAGCTTGTAGCTTATCGCGAAAGTTACTTAAATTTTAATTACAAAATTCGTTGACAATGCTGGCCTGCTGGCCGGCCGCTGCACAGAGTCAAGATAAATAAAGCCGTTTAATAGCTCTCTCGGTACGAGTATCTGACCAGGTAAAATAAGTAATTTCAAAAAAATTTACGCATTTTATTGGAACGTTAAATCATAAAATAATATTATTCTAATAAATGTGGGCAACGTCACGCCCATTTTCCAAAATTTTCCAATTTCTATTTCGCACTATAAAGTTAATTCACTCGCCAAGTTTCGTTACTTTACCAATATTTGTTATGAATACAATGTTGCGTTTTTCGAAGTTTTCGATATCGAAAAAGTAGGCGCAGCTATTACATAATTTGAATAATTTTTCATACTAATATATTTTGAGCTCAAATAAATCCGTGTACTAAATTTGGTGAAGATATCCCAATTTTTGCTCAAGTTGTCGTATCAACTGGGGCATGGCCCAATCAAAATCTATATCGATGCTGATAAACTGTTCCGTTATCCAACCACACTTTAAAAAACTATCTGCAACATCAGATAACTTTATACAAATGTCATAAATAAAAATCAAAAATAAATCATATACGAAATACTCATATAATACTACAATCATATGCTAGCAATTAGTTTTCAAATCGAAGTCAAAGCAAAATTTTCGTAATTTTCATTTAGAGGTTTTAATTTTTGATTTAAAAACAGGTTATTGAAGTTTCTGTTGATGACAATATTTATCTTCCCGTTGTTCAATTAAATGTTTGTAAGAGATGGTAATTTCGAAGTATAATTGGGAATGTTTTACAATATGCCTATATTAGAAGTTTATAGTATTGTAACGAATTTTGGAAAATTCTGTTATTTGGCACCTTCCTCGTTCGAATCGATGAACTGTCGAATAAATAACTCAAATATTCAGTATAGCAATATCTCCTTTATTTACAGCTCTACTTTAGTAGTATTACTTCACAATTACAATACTCGCGTCATTCACTAAAAGCGTGCAAACGACAAACTGATTAATTATTCATCAGCTTGCGCTGCTTGTATACTCTCGGTTACCTCGTTGGCCCATTTCTATTAAGGTCTATAACTTCACGAACAGCTGCTTATTTATTTCTCCTTTATATATCTAGTACTCACTTTATGCTTGTATATGTGTGAGTAAATACCCTGCAAAAAATGCGATTAGTCTAGGATGAATCCGGGATGAGTCGCAAAGGAGTATGCGCCCAATGCCAGTTTTGTTCTCTTTGTATGAGTTGAACTGTTTTGTTTGAATATGTCCTATGAAGAGACTAATTGTACTCATTTATACCAAAAAGGATAGGATCGATAGGACCAATCCACTTTGTACATATGTATATGGGAACATATGAAGACTAAGCCATTTTCTTATCAATAAGGACTCAAATAGAGATCACTCGCAGTTCTAACCCCAATGGTAAAATAATGATACCCTAATGATAGTGGAGGCTTTCTTGTGTCAAAAGACGCGTATTGACCCCGAGAACAATAATCCGAAGGCGGAAAAGAAAAATTTTACCTGGTGTGGTGATAAAATATTTTGCCCGATCCAAGAAGATTAGTGAATATATCACTAATGCTTACATTAGTTTGAATATTAAAACATCTCCAAAATAAAAACTAATAATAGATAACAAAGAATGTAAGGAGAGATATCAAGCTGAGCCCATGATTTGAACGCTGAAGCGCCGTAAAACAATTGTTAATAAGCCGCCGCAAAATGTTAAGGCAGCAGAAATAGTGAAGGAACATTATAAAACAAACAAAAGTTTGTAATGAGGATTCCTTTTTGATTTTTACAATTTCTGCGATAGCCTTTGGCATGGCTACTGAACCTTCTGCTTTGGAGTACTCCTGTTTGATGCCTCATAAACCTCTGATGTTTATTGCTCGCTTTTGCATTACCAGTCGAAGGCTTGAGTGTGAATTGTTGGCAAGATGCGTTTGGTTCCAACAAAACTTTATCGCACTTGACCATAGTTTACCAACGCCGCAAAAGACGCCTGAGCAGGGGCTGTCGGACAAGGCCTATTTGTACCCTTATGGGTAATTTCGGGCAGGTCCTCTCTGTACCCCTAGGGGTACTGGCGTACATATAATTTTTCTACTCTGATTTATACCCTTAAAGTGTAGTATTCGATGGTCCCCTGGCTATATGTATGCATGTGAAATATTCTCTTCTTAAATGTATGTGTGACTGCTTGCTTTGATATTTACATGTACGAATGTGTGGCTTCCTGCTTACTGTTGTTGTGCATTTATGTTGTAATATAGTGATATATCGAAATGTTTATATTCTCCACAATATTATTAGTACTTTAGTTCACAGGTGTCGCAGGATGGCATTTAATTTATACGTTCACAGAGTATTTTACCATCGCTCTATTACTATGAGCGTTATTACTTACGTGAGGATGTCCAAGTAACTTTAAATACACCGGATTTATATATATATATAGAGATTATTATAATTAGAAAAGTAATATTGAAAATATAAGATTAAGTTAGTACAGAGTTTATTTGTAAAGTTCAAGTAATGTTCTTTCTCGCGCCGCTCGTGTTCAACTATTGTCGTTGTTCGTATAACTTCGTTCAAATACCCACGCCAACAGGTTAGAGTGTTGTATATATATGGAAAACGCAGGGATGTAATTATGTGGCGTGACATAGGTTTTTATTTTAAAACAAGTAAAGGTGTCTAAGCCAGGATGTAACCAAACATTATATAGCAGGCATGCTTAACCAACGAACCGATTTCATTTCGTTACGATAATTAACGTTAATAAACGAAACAAAGTCATTTCGTTTCGTTTATTAACGTTAAGAACGACAAATTAACGAAATGATTTTGTTTCGTTTTCTGCCATATCAAGACGAAATCAAATCGTTTATGTTGATTATTAATTTCAAACTATGCTGGCAAAGCTGATTGATGGCGGAGTCATTAAAGGTGAAAGCATTAGCCGAGCTGATTGCAACTTTTCTCATGAATTTTGACAGTACGAACATTTCTCAGAGTATTTTTGACATTACCACCAACGAATTACACAAACAAATTACATGGAGTTTGTGTGTATGCCCGCTCGTCGTTACCACCTTACGGCTTCACCATGGCTATAGCATTGCCAGCACAATTCAAACATAAAGTATCACGTTTTTATTAACGTTTTTAACGTTAACGAAAGCTTTTCGTTTCGGTTAAAAACGAAATACAATTTATCTTGATAATTTCTTTATCGATAATATTTCGAAGTGTTTCAACGGAAACGGTGGAAATTTTTTGATAAACGATTAGCTTAACGTTAAGGTGCATCCCTGTTATATAGTCAGCGTGAGCTCCAATTGCACATTTCATTTCAGATAAATTACTTTTCTACACAACACCTGGCACCGCCCGTTTGAAAAAAATGTCTCAACGTTTCCTCTTACAATAAGTGAAATATCATTGATTCAAAACTATTTTTTGCTAAGTTATAGCTTATCATTCTACTCGGCGACCCTTTTAAACGTATTTTATATCTAAGTTGCCGTGGCCTTTAACGGATCCCGTCCATTTTTACCAGAAATATTTTCTACTATAGGGAAAATTCGTGTACCCAATTTTATTACCATCCGTTAATTTTTCTTCGAGTTATCATAAAAGGGGCGGTGCCACGCCCCTTTTTTAAAATTAGAAGTTTAACCTATTTATTGTTATAAATCCACTTGGGAAATGAAATACCATTGATATAAAGCTCTTTTTTGCAAAGATATAGCTTATTTTATTCGTCCACGACCCTTTCAAAAATCCTTTATATAAAAGTGGGCGTGGTCCTTAACCGATTTCGTTAATTTTCAAAGCATTCCTCATAGTAAAGGCAGCCTCTCTGCCGAATTTTGTTACGATAGGTTTATCGATTTTTGTTTATGATTAATAATATTTGTAAAATTGATTTTATCACAAGTGGGTGGTGTCACGCCTATTTTAAAAAATGTTTTCAAATTATTATCAAGAGTTTCAATATCAGTCCACATGTCAAATTTCAAGATCTTAGGTGTATTATTTACTAAATAATCAGGTTTTTTGTGTTTTCCAAAATGTTATATATATATAAATTGAGCGTGGTTTTCATCCGATTCAATATCAATCTATTCTGTGTCCAGATAAGCTCCTGTACCAAGTTTGGTGAAGATATCTCAATATTTACTCAAGTTATCGTGTTAACGGGCAGACGGACGGACATGGCTAAATCAAATTTTTTTTCGACACTGATGATTTTGATATATGATAGTTTATATCTATCTCGATTCATTTATACCTGTACAACCAACCGTTATCCAATCAAAGTTAATATAATCTGTGTGTAAAGCACGCTGAGTATATTGTTGTCTTCAAAGATAAAGAAGAGGATATTACAAATAAACACTATTTTTGTTCTCCCTATTTTTCAAATTCAAATGTATTTACAAAATGTTCAAAAATAGTTGTAATTTGACAGCTTTTGAATCCTATTTCCTGTCGCGTCTTGTTACAGGATATTGACCTAGATTCAGTGAGACACCAGTTTCACAAAGCGCTCAAACTAAATTTCGGGGTCATATGAAGAGGCCTCCGTATAAGGTTAGCGGATTGTAGTGTCAGAATTGAAGTTTGCAAGTTCATTGGAATCGTTTGGTGATGTTCCTTAGAATTATAGCTTACTTCTTATGACGACTAATAAAGTGACGAAAAATTTGCTTTGACCTAACCTAATACGACCGGCCGTTTCATGGTTAACGCACTAAAATTTCAAAGTTTAAGATTATGGTATGTTAATACAAAACCACCTTCAGATACAGCTTTAAAGCTAAAGTGAAGCCAAAATTTCGAGTATTTTTTTAGTTTACGGCCACTACCAGCGATACTTACAGGTCTTTAATAGGATGAGCAGAAAAATGTCGGGTTTCGCGGGTTTCATTAGTAAACCACAATTAATGAACTGCACTTTCAAGAGCTCACCGTCATGATTACAGAAATTTTAAGAGAGCAAAAAATTGCATTAATTTTTCAAATAATATATATATGAACGACTTTTTTTTTGTAACGGGTAGGGTAGCACGACCGATAACTGACAGTGGAATTACCCTCTTTCTTGTACCATAGTAGAAACCACGGTTGCCACAGCCGGTTTTCATTTGGGACCAAAATTTGTCGAAAAATAGGACCATATTTTAAAAAAAAGGACCAAAATTAGTTTTCATTTAGAGGTAAACAAAGAATGTAATAATCAACAACTTAACAAGTACAAAACAACACGACGTTACAAACAAACAAAATGTGCTTTAATTAAAATTGATGATAATTATTGATGAAGATAATTAAATACATTTTATCACATATGGGCATATTTTCCAGTCTTATACACATATCTATGTGTTTATATTTAAAAACTTAAGGCATATATGTTTATAATATATTCTGGGCTACATCGAAAAAAACGTATAATAAAAACAGTTTTATATATAGACCAAACGTAATGAGGACCTGGGTTTTGCGTATAAATTTCTTTGGCTAACATTATGTGGTTGATTGAAATAAACTCCAATTTATTGCGCAATTTGGTTTTAGTAAGAGAAAATTCAAAAATGTTCGCTCTGCAGCCGCCGAACTATGTGGCAAACTCAGTAAATCATATACAAAACCAAGCAATTCTTCAAAACAATTTTCGTTCATGCCATTTCTATTAAAGCTTACCTTTTCCCCAAAAAGCTAAAACGTCTATATCAGGCTTTAAAATCACAATTTAACAGTCTTAAAAGCTTACATTGTGTAACAATGGTATCTTGATCGCTCTTTATCAAGTACGTAAAGTTATTTATTAACGGTATTATAGAAGTTTCGGTTACTGCTAATACCTTGCGGGAGTAATTGGACATAAAACTTGTATATCACATCTAGAAAAATTAAAGCGTTTTTGCATTTGCTTTAAGAGTTCAATATCCCTACAAGAAACGCTGATAGTTTTACTAATACACTCACACTTGTAATTGACAATGCTGATCCTGCGATGACGTGAACATTGATACTCAAATTTATGTATGTTCCTTTGTTCGCTCACGCATGTCCGCATGTTCCCAAAGACAGCCTATAATCATGAAAAAGGAATCGAACTGGGAAAGCTTCGGGCACCTGGTACAGAACAAAAGAACATACAGCAGATACCATTATGCATGTGAGACAGATACATAATTCTCAAAGGAATTTTATGTATGCGAGAACAGTTTATCCGATTTAATCATGTTGTCACTACTGACTGTCTTTATGACAATCAAATGAATATTACGGTTGTTTTGTTATTTTTTAAATTCCGCCATTTTCAACCGACGAAAACCATATAAAAAATAAGTTTAAAAAATGAAAAAGAGAGCTTTTCAAAGCTCCATGCTAAAAGAAAAAAATCGAAAATAATATTAAAAAATACCAAAAGCTGTCGGAATGTATGGGGCGCACTCAAAAAATTGTTTTGTTATTTTCTGAATTTAAATTGAACATTCTGAACTCTAATTCTTATAAAACTATTTATTTTAAACAAATAAAAAACACATATGCTTTTATCACGTACAAAATTAAAAACGTAATGAAATAAAGTAAATAAAAAGCAAAAGGCATTTGTTTTCATTTTTGGCGGAATATAACAATGGTCATTTATGATAGTATAACAGTCAAACTTGATATCTACAGTAAACTATCATTTATGACACTTTTGATAGTTAGAGTGTCAGCGCTGATCCAGGAAAAGGAATGAGAGTGAGCAGTACGGCTATATACTTAATCAGTAGGCCATGTTGGTGTATAAGAAGGAGACAAAAACTCACACGTACACAGTTGTTTACATCACATTTGCGCAAGTCCCCTTAAGTTCGTGATAGAAAGTTTGTATGAGGCGCTGATCGTTAGGTTGACATTGCTGACAATCAGATGATAGCCTATGATAGTCAGTATTCTTGTAGGGATATAATCTAAAATATTTTTTTTTACCGCAAGTCGTCGTACATCTGTAAAGTTATCGCTTTCAAGAAATATCGCTTTCAAGAAATTCCAACAAAAATATTTTTTAATTCAAGATAGTAAGTTTTATCACTTAAATCAAAATTGTTTAAGCATGCAATAGGGGAGTGTAGTAGTTTTAAACAAAACGCCAAAATATTATACCATATACACATAAAAACCCGTAGTTTATTTTTTCAATTTTGAATAGCAAATTAACAACTGTCAAAACAAAACAAAATATGCAAAAAAAAATTTAAAACGAAAAAAAGTTGTTCAGGATCCGTAGCTTTCATTTGCAATAGCGACGTTTCCAACACCAAAATTCTGAACTCCCTTATTTTTTATGTACTCATTATGCATGAAGTTGCTCAAGATAAGCTTGAAGTGTGCTTCAATTTGATGGTATAGGAATGCCAGACGAATCTTTTCTGATTGGAACTCTTTATTTAAGGTATTTATAATTTTATGAATATAGGCGAGCATCAGCGTATGTCACCTGGAATCATGAAACGACCCTATTGTGTGAAAATACCGTTGTTCACTTTTTGATTGATTCTTATAGGAAAAATCGCATTTATAGCCAAATCGGACCACAAATAAGATTTTTTGAAATATTTCGATCCATGCGCCAGCTATCGGAGATTTTTTTCTTTCTTTATTTTAATTACAAAATTCGTTCACAACGGCCGGCCGCTACACAGAGTCAAGCTAAAAGCAAACTTTAAACACGTTTTTCTCGAAAACTTGTTTTCGCATAATAGGGTCGTTTCATGATTCCAGGTCACATATACGCTTTTATTTCGAGATCTGACATTACATTTCCTAATTGTATTGCGCTAATACTGTTTTCACACAGAAACTTTATGATCTCATTTCACCTTCTAATGAAATCGTAAATTTTTTGCTTTCACACAGAAGTAACTGCTCGATTAGTATGAAGGATGAAATGTCAAGCGAATAAAATGACAATGCTATATGACAGACAATCATGGCGAAACGATACAAGGTGGCAGCATGGTGACATACCTACAAACATAAAAATTCCATGTACTTGTAAATTCGATGGACAAATGTCAAAATCGCACTGCGCCGGTAGTTGATGTATCAAATCAAATAAAAAAGGTTATAATCAGCTGTTCGATGCGGCCACCTTGTATCGTTCCACCATGTAGACAATGACATTTACTTTGACAAATGACATTTTTAAGCACTGAACACACCAAAAACTAAGAAGCGGAAGGCTGCCAACAGAGTTGCATTGTGCTTTTGACTTCATTAGGCATTCGATTAGCTACTAATGAAATAATTATAGATTCGAATTTTGTAGGGAAGATTGAGCTCAATAAGCGTCTTAATGTAGAAAATTGCCTTTATTATTCAATAAGCCGTCTGGTGAAAATGTATACGCCACTTACTTCGAGACACGCACAATGTTACACGACAAAGCGTTTTATGCAGTGCACGGACTTTACCACTTTATTGGTAGATCTGCCAACTTTTTGGCCCATTTTCATTTTCTACCACTTCTACCATCAAAGTCCAAAAATCTACCAAGATTTCAATATGTTCGCATTGAAACCAAATACTGCGATCATTAGGTAAACGTATTTAATTGCCGAGGACACCCAAATAACATTAAGAGGTGACACTAACCAAACCAACCAATTTTGAAAAATTTGTGCACAAATTCAGACAAAAAATAAATTTGTTTATGAAATAAATGTAGTAAATGCGCACGTAAATATTTTGCTGCGCTATTTTCATCAGTTTTTGTAAACGAAATGACGAAAATAAAAAAAAATTTAAGTAAGCGATAACATGCCGAAGTCGGTTATTTTGTGTCAGTATTTATTTATTTTTACTTAAATTTTCGTCAGCATTTCAAACTCGAAATACAGGAAAAAAGCAAGTAGGCATAAGCTATATATATATAAATGTTTTGTTTTGTTTACATATTTTTTTAAAAGTGTCATTTCTGTGAAATGTGCTTTGTTTTACAATAAATTTTGAATTGTTTTGTACAAATATAAACTGTAGCTATTGTTTTCTTGGAAAAAAAATCGACCAATTTCTAACACTATTTTCATTTTTCGTCTATCAACATTCTCTTTTTAAAAGTCCGCGAACTGGTTCTCACCAATAGCTATCGTTTCTGCTGGTGAGAGTTACTGAAATCGATTACCATTCACAGGGTGTTCAAACAAGCAAATTTTTTATCAGCGTTGCGTATTGTTATGAAAGTAAAAAATTCAAAAGTCAAGTTCAAAGTACCAAAATCGTGACGGCTCGCCCAAAAAGGACCAAATTGAAAAAAAGGACCAGCGGACCAAACGGTGTTGGAGCGGACCAAATTTGGTTCAAATGGACCCAAAGTGGCAACCGTGGTAGCAACATAAGTTTGACAAGAAAAAAACCGGAAATTCTAATTAACTGAATGTAGCGAAAAAAAAATGTGTGCTCAGTAGCTGGACGTAAAATCCAAACTATAGAATGTACCAAAAAAACTCAACACAGTTGTGTTTGCTGAAAGCTCTCTTTATTAAACATTATGTGATGTTATCATTTTTGTTTGCAGCACGCATGACATTTCTTAACGTAAAAAAAATAAAATGACATTACTTAACGGTAGCAACAGAAATTTATAAAATTGACTTTAAGAACACTCCTTGATAAATTAGCGTTTCAAGTTTTTCTATGCCAAACATTAATTATGAAGTCACGAAATAAGAGATAGAGGTAGGTTGACTAAGAAAACGGAAGAAAGAAAAATAATCAAATTGGCATAGGTACAATAAGGTAGATATGTATGTGCCGATCTTTGTGCACATTACGTGATTTTGAAAAGTCATTGCCATTTTTTATACCTTTCATGAACATGAAATGGTATATTAACTTTGGTCCGATGTTTGTAACGTTGAGAAATATCGAAGATAGACTCACCATTAAGTATACCGAATTGATCAGGGCGACGAACTGAGTTGAAATAGCCATGTCCATCTGTCCGTCCGTCTGTCTGTTTGAACGCAAATTAGTCCCTCAAATTTTGAGATATCTCAATGAAATTTGCACAAGGATGTATTTTGGTATTATATTACACATTTGTCGGATCCGGTAGAATCGGACCCCTATAACATATATCTCCCATACACCGATCGTTCAGATACGACGATTTTGGTCATTCCTGCTGCAATTTACGAAGTATAAACGTGATCGGAGCTATATATAGTTATATCCCATACAACCGATCGTTCAGACAGAAAGATTTTAGGCAATTTCTCCCTTAATTTCCAATATATAAGCGTTAAACTTGGTGATATTTATTCTAATATATTATAGAAGATTTCATAAAAAAATTATTTCGATCGGAGCTATATATAATATATATCCCATACAATCGATCTTTCAGATAAGGGGTTTTTTTGCAATTTTTTATTTTATATTTATCTTAAAAATCGGTTAGTTATGTACCTTTGCTCACTATATATTTCTTATCTTATACATCTGATTATTTGGAGATTACGAACGGGATAAAATTATTGTTCAGCCCCATTCATGAAAGGCATGAAGTCTTCGGCACAGCCGAAGATAGTCCCGTCATTACTTGTTTTTACGTACCTTTGGAGAAAGCATTAACAATTTAGTTGTTATCGAATTAGCTTTAGCAATAAGGTTTTGTTTTTATTTTTTTATTTTTTATATATTTTTTAAATTGAAAAAATTATTGTTAATCTTGCAAATTATGGGCCGATAAAACAATATTGTTAAAATATCTCTCAGCAAGTGATCAAATGACACAATGGCATAATGGCCATACATAAGTCCAAAGTTCACAATGGGCAAATATCGAATGTGTTCGGGCCTGTGTTCGGAATGTGTTATGTCCCTGAAAAATGTATGATACTAACTGTGATAACAAGCAAATTTTGTTAAGCCCTTGAACTCCTTGCGAACTCATGATCTTGGAAATGCTTTACCCATAATGATGCGACACATACCCTTCGAGAAATAATTCATTAAATGTGTTCACTTTCTTTTCAGAACAGTCCTTATTAAGGAGTAAACACTTTTTTCGCTCTAATTTTTTGGTGTACTATCGGTATATGAAAAATTCTCTGTGACAAAAGTATCTTCTCATGTTTTAAAGAAATCAAAGCAATATAGAAACTACCAAATATGGCAATAGAATCTCGTAAACATGAATATTAAATTTGCAACATCTGCTTTCGTATATGTATGTACATATATTCCACATCCTTCAAAGGCAACTACCAACTTGCACAAATATTTGTTGTAAAAAATAGAAGTTAAAGTGTGTCAAAATTAACTGTGAGTATGTACAAACACTTAAATGGCTGAGTATTTGTTGTGCCATTGCTGGCAACTTTATTGGTCAAAATGGTATATTACAGTACCCATCATAAATTTTGCAACTTTGAATAAGGCTATAAGAATAGCTCATATATCTAGCTCCTACATCACGTTATATGAACGAAAAATCTCCTGTGCCAAATCAGCAAATGAATTTTGCAGCGGAGAAATATAGAGGCTCGCTGACTAAGAAACGAAATGTGAAGCAGTAATCGATGTCCCGTGGTGAGATATCTCAAAGCAGAATAAATTGGCTAACTTTATTGCGTCTATTCGTTTCGTCAAAAGACTTATACTAAAAAGTTTAACAGTCCTTATTCCACGCGATTGTTTATATGATTTTTTGTTGGGTGTTTTTACCCACAAATACATGTATATATATGTAGTTATATGGATGTATAGAATATTTGCCTCTAACCTCACGAATGTTACTGCAGACAAGCATTTCGAGGTGTTGGTCAACGCATATTTTTTTGTCTTGTTTGAATGCCATAAAAATTTACGGATAGCGCAATTCCAATACAAGCCTATGCCAACAACACCCGCCAAAAAATTTAGAATGCAGATTCATTGACTCCAAATGCTTACAATAGTTGCGTTCCAATGAAGCGTGTTCCAGATACGGATAGAAATTAACATGCAAATGCAACAACGACACTGTGATCCTGACATCTATCTGGATCAGTTTTGAATCAACAGGGTGGCTATGTTGATGTGGTTTTTTGTGGACAATTTTTGACAGCATACCCTCGGTTTTTGTAGCACTTAAAGTCATATGCACTAGGATATCCGATATTTAACATATTTTTTCCACTCCAAAACCCATAAATTTAAACTTATAGTCTGAAAACTAATTGTCAAGGCCATAAAATATTTACATTACATGCATTTTGAATCATGATAAAAAACTATACATTTTTTATATCAAAAATACAAGAACCACAACGTAATGGCAACTGCTTTTTGCACAAAGCTCTTGACAGAAGTAAAATTTTAAATATCAACCTTAGGACGAAACTTATTTCTTTTGGTACCTTGGCATTTCTTTTGGTACCTCTCCCGACAGTTCTGGACGTGTTTCCGCTATCGACCCCTTTGTTAGTCATTAGTACTCTAGCTTTAACCCTCCGATTAGCGGTGAATAAATTCAACACATCTTAGCGTTGTTGTCTGGCCAGATGAAAGTTGACACTTTGAACTTTCTCTACAATTATTTGATTTTTATTAAAATTTTGAAGAAAACTCGTCGCACACTGTGATTACCCAGAAATAAGTTTGAATTTTTATTGATAAATTTTGAAATGAATACGAACTATTAGGTCTGATAGGCTTAAAAATATGTTCGTCCAGCCGGACGACATCGCTAAAATGTGACGTAGTCAGCTTTGGTACAAAAAAAAAGAAAAAATTAAAAGAAAAAAATATCGGTTTCCGAATTATTATAAAGATCGCCTCTAAGCTTAAAAAGTCACTAAAGCTTTTCATGATCGGGTGGGTAGAACTTAAGTTATTATCGAAAATAAAGCCTTCTTGTCTGGCCAGTCGCCACAATCTATCGGAGGGTTAAGTGTAAAATCCCATACAATTTTATATGGAAAATATATAGAATTTGTAGCATTTTTTAAAGAACTAATAATACTAGTTATTAGTTTGATAATTTGTTTTAACTTTTTAAGTAAAACTTTATCGAGCGATTCGGGGAAAAATAGTTGAAAATAACAGGCACCCTACTATGTGTACACATTCGTTGAGTGCTGCCAACTCTCATAGTACTGAACCTGCCTCCCAAAAAACGTCAAAAAAACGCGAGTACTCCATAAATAGTGTAAGGAATACTCCTTTAAGATTATAGGAGTGCTCCAAAACTAATCTGTATACATTCAAGATATGTGCTCCAATTAACAGTGCGATGTCCTAGGAGAGGAGTAGGAGATCCCACTCTAGCTTTGTTTGTGAGTATTCCATAGAGTACATACGTGAGACTACTTTCCAAAGTACTTTCACTGTAATACTTCATATGCCAAAGTACTCCAGAAGAACTACTGTATGTAGTATCTGCGGAACATTACTCTCTAAACTGCTCCTGAAATATTATTCCATGGAGTACCAACAAGAGATTACTTGCGGAACTACTCCCAAAACATTACTCCTTGGAATACTAGCAAAAGAGTACCCGTTAAACTACCCTCGATGGATTACTTAATGAGCACCTACAAGAGATTACTTAAGAAAGTACTCTCAAAGCATTACTCCTTGGAGTAGATATGGAAGAGTACTTTTAAAACCATCGCTAGAGAAGAAGCCGGCCCAAAACAAAACATAAAATTTATAAAAAATCATATTAATTTCTTTAGTAAAAAAAATGAAATAATATAAGAATATTCGTAGTAGCTAGGAGAGCTGACCAATTCCTTAACCTCTGATCCTGCGGCATAATTTAGAGTTTCAACTTGGAACGTCGCATTTTCTACATTTTCCAATCTACACGCAAACTTTTCCCTCTCCATTTTCGGAATACGTCTTTTGTGACGTGCGCTGTATTCCATATTTTACCTTTATATATTTGGTTATAGTTATTTTATTTATTTTATTTTTCACCAATAAAATTGTTTGTCTTTTAAATAAATTCACTCCGATAATTCTTTCCGACACAATTCCTCTTTGAATATTTCTCTATACTATAGTAGGTATACATAAAACCAGTTGCGCGGTTGCATTTTATCAGAGTTGCCATAATAAAATTTTATTATCAGTTATTTGCATGGAATATTTTACTTTTGACAACTCTGTTCGATCGTCATCGTGTCGTAATCGGTCATTAAAACACGAGCAATGATCGGCTGATGGTGGTCCGGAAATGCATTGCAAAGGAGTATTGTTAGAGTACTCCAACATGCAAAAAATGGAACACGTAATCCAACAATTTTTGCAGGGTGATCGTTCCAATGAGATTTGATCGTGATCGAGAACTCGATGACTCAATGGAACATTACTAATGTGAGGACACAGCTGAAGACAGAAAGAAATTACTCTCGTAAAATCACAAATTTGGATTTATTGTTATAGAATTAACACACGTTCGGTTAAATGTATCGCATTTTGGTAAATGCAACTGAGTTTTTTGTCAATAAAGCAAATTTGTTAGGCATTTTAACAGTAGAGAAACTGTTGGTCTCAATATTCTGTAAAAATTACGGATTATCAATCAATCTAACTGATTTTTATATTAGAACAACTGATTTCATGAGTAATTACAATAGTACACTGTCAATATTATGCAAATACATCAGCTTTTAATTGAAGCTTAGGCCCACTGCGTTCATCATTTTGTTGCCGCAGAAATCTTTGTCATATAAACATCTTTCCCTGTTATTCTTACATTGACTAAAATCATTTACTTTAACAGTTTTAATTTGTATTCTTAGGGCAACAATAGTAATTTTTCTAGCGAAAAGAGCTTTGGCTTACGTGTGATTAAACAATTTTTTGTTAATTTAACTATTGAAGTAGTGAACTCAGAATCAACAATTTGTTCGAAGTTGATTCAACAGCTGTTTGCGATGAATAAAAAATTTCAGTTGAATTGCCGCGTTATTGAGTGGATTTTACCAGGATTTTTCTTTCATTGTATACAATAATCCTTATCCACCTTATTATCAGACATTCGGTTTACTTTAATGGTTACTTTATATATGGCAGTTAAGCCAAGTATGTTTAGAAAGGATTGACTAAAAGGCGATTTAATACCTACTGCTTTTACTGCAAATATAACAAAAATAAAACAATTGAGTACAATAAACTAAATATAAGGACTATGGCGCTAAAGTGCTGTTTCGTTTTATTTTCAGTTATTTCTTAATGAAATGATTTTTTGGTGGGTATTCAATTCAGATAAAGTGGTTAATATAAAATATGTTGTCTGTAACTGTTTTTCTTGGCTGTGTCTATGAAATACGGCAGAGTGTGTTGGATTAAAGGAAAATGATAAGCAGAATGTAATCGAAACAAGTAAGGATGGGATGGGCTGTGCCGGCGACCTCATACCTTTCATGAATTTAGCAGAACAATAATTTGTTGAAATTTAATTTCATAATTAAAATCTGAACAATCAGTTGACCGATATTGACGATTTTTTTAGACAATAACTTAAGACATGTGTGTAAGCATCTTGTGAGATGCCATACCAGAAGTGATAGACGCAGTCAGAAACGGCGAGACAATGTGCCTCAGAGCAATACCGAAAGCCTTGCTGGTCATTCTGGACTCAAAAAAAGCTTTTAACTCAGTCAGGTCGGATGCTTGAGATACTCGCTCTATGAAGGTACGTCACTATCTGTCAGAATTTTGAAGCTGCGAGCTTGTACAGCTTTAACTAAACTGGCTGATCATGGTCTTCAATTAGCAACAGTAAAAAGGAAGGTTGTCTTCCTCACGAAGAGGCGGTTTCCAACTATAAGTAGTATGAAGGTTGGGGCTGGCATATAAAGACTCGAATCATTTCATTCGAGGAGCCTGCGAAAGGGCTGCACACTTAAGGAAGCATAAGGAAGCTACTTATATTAGCCTGAGACTCTTCACTCTTATAAAACAAAAAAATTTAAGGTGCGATAACCTCCGAAGAGATTTTAAGCCGAGCTTGTTTTCCAATTGGCGTAGTGCTCTTTTTAATTTTTTCAACAAATTGGCGGAACTGGACCCACATGTTTTATGCCGACGTCGGACAGCATCTGCAAGGCAGATAAGTTTTCACTGAGAAGCTTTCCATGGCAGAAATACACTCGAAGCGCTTGCCAAATCACTGCCGAGGGGCGACCCAGTTTAAAAAAAACTTTCTTCTAATTGAAAAAACTTGTTTCTACAATTTTTACATTGCTTTGCCCGGGCCATGAACCCAGGATATTCGGTGTGGTGGGCAGAGCACGCTACCACAACACCATGGCGGCCGCAGTTTATACATTGTAGACATTTTACTGAATGGAATGAATTAAAAGAACTGAACCACCCTTAAGGGGCGCTATGCTTTTCTTCAGTATATCCCACTGTCTACGCTTGTTGTGGGATCCTTAGTAGTACTGCGTAGACCAGGAAACTAGTTCCTGAACTGAACCCGTTTGAAAGCGACCACACGCAGTGGTCGGCTTATACCTGACTAATTTTTCAACCGGACAGGGTTATTTCCCGAACTGCGTGTGCTGCAATAATAAGACGACGTACGCCACACCTTCTTCGAATGCGAATACTTCGCCCAACAGCGAAGGGTTGTAGATAAGATACTTATTGAACTATCCCCTAATGCAATTTGGGTCTCCCATAGTTTCCGCTCTATTGGCAGGAGGAAGAAGTATTTTCTCAATAACTTCAGTGGATAATGTACGTTAGTTACCCGTTCAAGTGTATTGTTTCTACTAGAACTCCCCGGGCGTGGACAATTCCGTAGACCTATTGGGAAATTTTCTGGTATTGACACCTTTTGGGCTTGCAGTTGTTTTGTTATTTTTGTCTTTATTTCTTCTTTGCGGTAAGACAACCCTTACAATCAAAGCAAGACGTTTATTAGAGGAAGGGCAATATTCGGCATCAAGAAATTTGTTTTTTTCAGTCGACTACTGTATATATTGTAACGATTTTAATGCAATTCCTCTTATTTGCAACCTTCTGCTAATGTTCGAATCACTAAACTGTTGAATAAATAACTCCACTAATCATTAATGCAAAATAGCCTTTATTCAAGTACTTCACAATGCTACTACTTCTCCACAGATAGCGTGCTTAATTCAAACTAATTGGGTCGTGACTCAACTGTTGCTACTTTTATACTGTTTGGTTTCCTCGTTGCATATTTCTAGGCTTTTCTATTTTAAGAATTTACTATTTAGTCACCAGCTATAAAAATAACCAGTTATAACTATTATAGGTTCTCATATGCGCGTGTATATGTGAGTGATACTTGCACGAATTATTGCCTGCTTTTGGTAGTATCTCAGATATATGCATGTGTTTGTGTGTTGCTCTTTGCTGCTTGTATGGACATATGTATAGGCATAATGATTAACTTATTGATGTTAATACAAGTCACTGCTTGGTACTGGCTTAGAGATGATAGTATCCCTTAAATAAAATAAATGTAAGGCGCGATAACCTCCGAAGAGATCTAAGGCCGAGCTTCTCTTCCAATTTGCGTCGTGCTCCTCTTGATTTTTCCCTACAAATTGGCCGGACGGGACCTACATGTTTTATGCCGACTCCGAACGGCATCTGCAAGGCAGATGAGTTTTCACTGAGAGCTTTTCATGGCAGAAATACAATCGGAGCGCTTGCCAGACACTGCCGAGGGGCGACCCCGCTTAGAAAAATGTTTCTTCTAATTGAAAAATCTTATTTCTAAAATTTTGATGTTGCTTTGCCCGGGAGTTGAACCCAGGGCATACGGTGTGATAGGCGGAGCACGCTACCATCACACCACGGTATTCGTCACAATATTATAGTGAACGTATTTGCGACCTATTATTTTTCCCTGGTCGATGCTATTCATAGTGCCAGCAGCGCCGCTAGATAGTAAATAATGCTTCCATTTCTCGCTTATATTCTTCAACCGTAAATCATTTTTCATTAAATACTCGAACATTTGTATACCCCACCTACGCATACGGACGTTCTTGTAACTGCTCCTTGTCTTTTTGGTTGACCTAGTTCTTCTAGAATGGAAAACATGTGCTGACCTTAAAGACACACGATTAATTAGGTTAGTTGCTCAATCTATAATGGAACATTACATCTGTTATGGCAATAAATAATTATATGTGTACATTAGGGTGGTTCAGAAAACCTACATCTTAAAAAATTAATTTATGCTCACTCATAGAAATGTTACTTTTCATTATGAACTCTGGCCTTTAACTAAAAAAAATAGTATTCAAACATAATTTGATACAAATTCTATGAATATAGCTAACGCTTTGTATTAATTGGGTACAAAATTACTGACATCGAAATTACCTCAAAATGACCTGCTCGTAATATGATGTCAAGTGTGTTTCTACTAAGTCACATATACGACTAAAAGTCTATACTTCTATGAACATAGCTACTATTGGTTTTAAAAAATATAAAATAAATGTAATGAGCGATAGCCTTCGAAAATATTTGAGGCCGAGCTTCGCTTCCTATTTGCATTGTGCTTCTATTAATTTTTCCTACAAATTGACGAGACAGGACCTACATATTTTATGCCGACTCCGAACGGCATCTCACAAGCAAATGAGTTTTCACTGAGAGCTTTTCATGGTAGAAATACACTCGGAGTTTTCTGCCAAATCACTGCTGAAGGGCGACACTGCTTAGAAAAACTACTTTCTGAATGAAAAAACTTTTTTCTTATTTTCCATGTTGCTTTGCCCTGTCCGGAGCTAAACTCAGGATCTCGGCTGTGATAGGGTGGATTGCGCTTCCACCACACACGGTGGCCGCCACTTGGTAAACGTTGGGTCTTAATGACCGTCATCAAAAATTGACTCCAATCGACCCGCTGGTCATTCGTTGTCAATGCGTTTTTATACTTCAGTTGAGCAGAGCTCACAGAGTATATTAGCTTTGGTTGCATAACGGTTGGTTGATACAGGTATAAAGGAATCGAGATAGATATAGACTTCATATATCAAAATCATCAGTATGCTGGAAAAAAATTCGATTAGACGCCATGTCCGTCCGTCCGTCTGTCCGTTTTACAAGATAACTGAGGTATTTTGATGAAATTTGGTATGTAGGTTCCTGGCACTCATCTCAGATCGCTATTTAAAATATGAACGATATACGGACAATAACCACGCCCACTTTGTTCGATATCGACAAATTTCGAAAAATCGAAAAAAGTGCCGATTAATTCATTACCAAATACGGATTAAGCGATGAACCTTGGTAGGTGAGTTGAGCTTATGACGCAGAATAGAAAACTAGTAACATTATGCACATGGGCGTGCACCGCCACTTGTAAATGGAGGTAATTAGAGTTTGCGAAGACTGTAATTTGGCAGTCTGTGCAGATATCATGATGAAATTTGGCAGGAAACGTTACTCTTCTTACTTAGACTGCCTAATAAAAATAGCAAAATCGAGAACGACCACGCGCACTTTTTAAAAATAAATCAATTTTAGAAAAGTTAATCATCCTTTACAGCATATCAGTAACTTATGCACCATTCACTCCAATAAGGATATGGTGCAACAAAATACGAAAAATAAAAGAAATTTCAAATGGGCGTGGCTCCGCCCTTTTTCATCTATTGTCTAGGATGCTTTTATGTGCCATAAGTCGCAACAAAAATTAACCAAGCTTGTGATTTGGT